>JABXWE010013449.1:0-33123 GCA_014611495.1 Limonius californicus
CTACCTACTATTTGTTTCCACAACGACTCTTTCCCACTTTTCAAATTCAAATTAAATTTAAAATAAATTAGTTAACAAAAGGTTTCAAAACCAAGCAATAGAAAAAACTAAAATGACAAAGCAAAAATCAACTATTTGAAAAATTTACAATAACTAATTCATAAAGAGATTCATAAGGAGACATGGGTAGCGCCAGATGCAATAACCAGGAATCAGATCGATCACGTAATGATCGAATCGAGACATAGATCGGATATATTAGATGTGCGAAGCTGTAGGGGGGTGGACTGCGACACAGACCATTTTCAGGCAAAGAATATCTATAAGGAAAGAAGAAAGGGGTACGATACAGACAAATTACAGAATGATCAGACCGCTATAAACTATTAGAGTACCATCGCGGAAAAATTTAGAAACGCGGGGAGCAGGAAACAACTGTAGAGGAAGAATGGGAAGACATAAGGATGATAACTATTACAACAGCCTCAGAAGTACTAAAGAAGGGAAAAGCTAATAGGCGAAACAAAAAATGGTATGATGTAAAGTGCCAACAGGCAATACAAAAAAAGAAACGAGGCGAGGTTAAAGATGCTAAACAACGTAAATGAAGAAAATCGTGAGTCCTATCAGACTAAGAGAAGAGAAGTAAAAAACGTCTGCAGAAGAAAGAAAAGGGAATTCGAACAAAGAAAATTAGCAGCAATGGAAGAGAAGGGCCAAGCAAATCAAATTAGGGAATTTTATAAAGAAGTTGGTGCGCAAAAGAAAGGATACCAACCAAGGGTTACGCTATGCAGGGATGCAGAAGGGCATTTTATAGGAGATAAGCAGGACATTGTGAGGAGATGGAGAGAATATTTTGAAGACTTATTAAACCCAAACAAAGAAAACTTACCCCAAACACAACAGCAACGTCTAGAACAAGTACAGCAGAGAGAGGCAGAGAGAATCCAATCCAAAAATAACAAAGCCCCTGGCGAAGGCTATAATACCGCAGAGATCTTGATATATGGGGGGAAGGAAATGACAAATAGAAGAAGCAGACTGATTGAAAAAATCTGGAACACCGAAAAAATGCCAGAAGCTTGGAATACAGCTATAGTATGACCTCTGCATAAAAAAGGTGACAAAACAGTTTGCCAAAACTTTAGAGGAATAGCGTTACTCAGCGTGGGATATAAGATTCTAAGCACAGCGATAGCCAAGAGACTAACACCGATAATGAAAAGGGAGGTAGGAGATTACCAGAACGGATTTAGAAAAAACAGATCGACACTGGAACACATCTTTACCTTAAGACAGATACTGGAAAGAAGTTACGAGGACAACATTGACTTATGCCATCTATTTATAGACTTTCAGCAGGCTTACGATACAGTTTCGCGGGATCAGTTATACAAAATACTAGAGGAGCTTAATGTAGAGAAGCTAATAAATCTAATAAAAATGTGCTTAAAAGACACGCCAGCCAAGGTGATAGCGCAGGATCCGATGTCAGAAGGATTCCAAATCCAAGAAGGGTTATGACAGGGCGACCCACTATCAACTGCGTTATTTAATATGGTACTGGAATGGATAGTGCGGAAAATACCGCTAAATAGAAGGGGAACTATATTAAACAGAAGAGCCCAAATAGTAGCGTACGCAGACGACGACGTTGCAATAATAGCGAGAAAAGAGGTAGATGTAAAAGAAATATTCCAACACATGGAGAGGGCAGCAAAAAACGCAGGACACAAAATTAATCAAGCCAAATCAAAGTACATGATAACAACAAGAGAAGCTACATGACAACAGGATCTGGGTACAGAACAAAAAGTATTCGAACATGTAGAGACATTCAAATATTTGGGTTCAATAGTGACATCACAAAACGAGGTTGCAGTGAACATTACAGCAAGAATTGCAGTCGGCAACGCGTGTTATTACGCATTGCAGCATGTTTTTAAATCAAAAGATGTTTCAATAAACTCTAAACTAAAGATGTATAGAACGACGGTAAGACCAATAGTAATGTACGGATCAGAAGCATGGCCACTCAATAAAAATGACGAGCGCGGCTAAAACATTGGAGAAAGGAAGATACTGAGAAGAATTTTCGGCCCAGTAAACGAAAATGGTGAATGGAGAAGTAGATATAACTTCGAACTCAAGGAAATATATAATAGCCCGAGTTTAGTGAGTGAAATTAAGTGTAACAGGGTTGGGTGGTTAGGTCATATAGAGAGGATGGACGTAACAAGAAGTAGCGGAAGAATCTTCAAAGGGGTCTTCGAAGGAAGAAGACCGAAGGGAAGACCACAAGCGATTTGGATCGATAAAGTGGAGAATGATCTGATGACGGCAAGAGTCGAGAACTGGAGAAGATTAGTGACAGACAGAAAAGAATGGAGAAAAGTTAAAGATGAGGTGAAGCAAAAGCAAGACCGGATGCAAGAGTAACTAGCTTGCACCGGTAATATGCTAACACAGTTAAGAAACTCCAACGAGAGGTCATGGAGTAAGTAAGTAATTCAAAAATTAACGAAATTATAGTAAATGTTCAAAATGTCGCCCCCAGCTTCGTTATTTTCGTTCTGTGTTTCGTATTTTTGTGTTATTGCGAATTATACTTCTGCCGAACAGCATGACATGATGTTCACGTATGGACCTGCTTGGGGCAACGCACGCGAAGCTGCTTGCCTATACTAAGAACATTTTCCGAATAGGAATCATCAATCGCACAAGGCCTTTAGTGTAGATTCACGTCGGCTGCGGGAGGAAGGTACATTCGTTGTCAACAGACACAACTGTGGAGCTACCAGAACAAGGCGAACCGTGGATTTTGAGGAAGAAGTTTTGGAGAGAGTGGCTGAAAATCCTTCTACTAGTTCAAGAGCCAGAGCTCATAAAATAGAAGTGAACCATGTTTCAGTATTGGGAGCAGCAGCTACATCCGTACCGGTAGGGAAAGAATAAGAGTTCTAGATCCACCCCCCCCCCCCCAGCACTTGACCTACCATTCTTTCCCTACTCGTACCATCCACAGAAGGTACAAGCCATGGTTCGAACAGATTTTCCCAGAAGGGTAGAATTATTATTAAATTATTACCAGCAAAGATTTTCAGTGAACATTTGGCCGGGATTGTTGGCGAAGTTCAATAGACTCCTGGTATATTTGAAGCGGTGCGCAGGAATTTACTTCGTAGATGTGCTTCGTGCGTAGAAGCTGGGGGGCGACATTTTGCACATTTATTATAATTTTGTTAATTTTTCAATTAGTTATTGTAAATTTTTCAAATAGTTGATTTTTGCTTTGTAATTTTGGTTTTCTCTATTGCTTAGATTGAAATTTAATTTGAATTTGAAAATTGGAAAAGAGGGTTTTATTTATCCTGTATTGATTTCCGTCGTTATGGAAACAAATAGCAGGTAGTAAATTAAGTTGCCTAAATTTATCGCTTCCTAACGAATCTTTGTAATTCCAATCTCACAATCATTCTGACACTTGCCACTAGATCGTCGTACATCATTTATGCATAGTTTGTTTTCATTTTCAGAAATTTTCAAATAAGTCGATATGAGTTTCGGAATCTTACTATGGGAAATATGAGAAGCTCTATCCCTGAAAGGAAACACTTTTGACCATACATTTATTAACAAAAATGTTTGTTTTCATGTATACTTTAAGCCCTAGAAGTTTGTCCCTGCAATTCATTAACACCCTGTATACACAGTTTAGTGATGTTATAATTGAAAAGAAATCAGTAGCGGTGATTGCAGGAATTCGTAAAATGCGTCTTCACACTGCAATGTAGTAGCATAATTATTTAAATTTAATAGTTTTTAGTACGCCACTGATGTGCCCGTTCATTACGTTTAAATAATATTAACAAGTTAATGTTAGTTTGATAGTTGTCAAAAAGTGTTACCCATATCAAGCATAGAAATTACTAGTTTCTAATATTATAGTTCTGTTTTTTGTCCCCGCAAAGCTACGATGTTACGAATTTTCCAAATAATGATATTTTTTAGGGGATTCATTCAACTTCTTTTCTGCGCCGTTTTAAGTTACACTGACTGAAATTAAAATAACTTCCAATCGAATCTATAACAGGGTAGATGCAATAAAGTTCATTTGAATGGCCGAATTGAATTACCATAATAAAAACGTTTATTTACCAACCGGCCGTTTCAATTGCTCTTTAAATGTTCATTACTTGGCCTAATATCAAGGGGTTTAACTACTTTCTCTTTCTACTAGTAGATGTTATCGATAATTGGAAATTATGTCAGCGACCTTGCACTAACTACTCAATTCTATTGCCTATTGCAGTGCAAGCACCCGAGGAACATTTGCAGCGGCAACGATGCGGTAAGTTTAACGTACTTAATAGGTACTTTGCGGTTATTTAAACGTACGTATTCTATATTCTGTGTTTGTTCCTCCTCCGACCCGGTCATCCTCTTAAACGCTGCTTTTCTAGAAGTTTTCCAATTAATAAAGCTGTAATGAGTTCTAATTGCTTGTCTAGAGCGAACTGGTGTGCGCAATTGATCCGAGTTGTGTTGTTTTGTACGCTCAATTAATTTTATAGATTATTCGATCTAATTTGTACTATTCAGTATTCATGCGCTCCAAATATAGTTGTCTGTGTTGTCAGAAAAAGAAATATCGTCCAATTCCCTGCACGCGATCAGATTGTTTCAATGGGATTTACCTTTTATTACAAATAGTTTTAAAACTACTCAAATTTGGGTAAAACAATTCAGATGATACACTCAACAAGACAGAGTATTAGGAGCATTTATTTGCGATTTTCAAAGATACATTTGGGTCTTCCAACTCTAACTTCCAAATTTTTTTTCTTTTTCCTGTACAGCCAGCCTTGAGGACACTTATTTTCCCCACTTTATTTTTATTATACGGCCGATTTTATAAATTTTAATTTAAGAGGATTTAAGAAATGACGAAATTACTGGCGGCTTTCAGTCTGCGCTTGCTTGCTCGATTAGTAAGTTACATCAACATCCCTTCCTACAACTAAACGTCCTTAGAGATGAGCTCGTTGCCAACTGAGAGATACAATGTTTAATCCTTCTTCTAGTGCAATATATATCAAGTGATGTTTGCGACCATTATAGCAAATCTGTCTTTCCAGAGTGGTATGGAAGATTGTATGTGTATTGTGGTTGGTCCATTCTTTGATGTTTCTGAACCAGGATTTCCTCTTTCTTCCTTGTTCTCGTTTTCCTTCTGTTTTAATTACTTATAACTAATTTTTTGGCGCTTTTCTATGTCTAATATACATCATGGTCCATAATTCGATCCTTTGTACTTGAACCTGGTTATATTTATAACAATATTGCATTTAGAACATCTCTTGAATTGATTATTTAGTAAATTGTAACCATCAGACAGCAGAGCTAGAATAAACGACCGAACAACCTAACCTAACCTAACATAACCTAATTGTAAATTTAGCTAATATAATTTTAATCTTACATAAGGTAATTTTACTTTAACTATCCCAGTCTAAGTCTATTTCAATCTATCTTAAAGTAATCTACTTGTCACCAAAACCAACATAACACTCTTCTAACTTGAGGTAGCGCTACCTGATCTATTCTAACGCAACCTAAATCAACTTACTCGTCATCTAACCGTCAAACTAACCTAACTTTTCAATTAGTTTACCTCTTATTTATTTAATTATAAGTCTAACATTAAATAGCCGATTTATAACTTAAACTAACTCCAAACGAACTGTAATCTAAGATGAGCTGTTTTACCTTTTTTATTTTACTTTAGGTTCAACTGAACCAAAATAACCTACTTGTAATTTAGGATAACCTTAAATTAACCCATCCTAAGTTTTTAGTCTGAGGTAGCTCTCTTTATCTATTTCAATCTAAGTCTAACTTAATCTAAACTAATCTGTAGTAATCTATTTGTAACTTAAACTAACCTAATCTCATGTGAGGCAGGTTCACTCTTATCTATTCTAGTCTAATTTTAAATTATACAGTTTGAACTGCCATTAGATAAATCGATATTTAACCTACCTTATTCAAATATAAATCCACCCTTACATAACATTACATAACCTAACCTATCTTTAATCTAGCTTTAAACCAATTTTCTCGCAACCTAAATAAACTTATAGATTTTCATCGAAATGTTTGCTTTACAAAATTTTACCAGGATCTAACTTTAACCTACTTTGAACCACATTTTGGTGCTACGCCATCTTGTTTAGGATGAATGTAACCTAAATTTAACGTACCATAACGAAATTTGAACCGTAGCGTAACGTAACTTAAACTGACCTCACTGTAACCTAACCTAAATTAAATTTAGGTTACATCAATTTTAATTATTATACCTTTAATCCAATCTCATTTTAACCTAACCTAATTAAATCTGATGCTAGTTTTAAGAAAATTTTCTTTTAACCTAACTTTACTTCCTGTTGATGTATTACATGTTCCAATGACCTTGTCTCCGTCATTAATAAACAAATGTTTTGTTCAAAATAGAGCTCCCGGCCTTTTTGTTATCACATTCATATTACGTTACAACCTTCTAATTACTAGTTCAGAATAAAATAAATAACTAACTGTTACTAATAATTTATCATAATATTAAACTAACAGCAACATAGCCTAAAAGTAGGTAAGTTAAGTAAGCCTAATTTTAATCAAACCAAACTTTGATCGGTTTCAACGTAAGTAACCCAACTGTAAGGGACGCCAAACTGTAACGAAATTGAAAATGGAGTTAACGTAGATTGAGCTTAACCTAATTTAAACTAATCCAACTTTCTTAAGTATCCAATCCAATTTAAACGTAACGTAACGTAACATACCTGTAACATAGAATAAGTGTAAGATAATTTAAAATGAACTGATCTTCACTAAGCTTAACCTAACTTTACTTTTCCTTTAAACTTGAAGTGGTTAAGTTAACTTTAGCGTAACATAACTTAATTCAACTGTACACATTTGAACAGTGACACAATTTAAGATTGATCTCTTACAAATTATTACTTTAACCTAAGCCTGTATATTTGAAATATTATGTTACGATGACCTACTTTTTAAACTTTTTTTAGAGGTTCTATTACGAAGTTAACAAAAAAGTTAGTTATGCCATTGGCACATCATCACTCTGTGCCTTAATTTAAACAAAATAGCGGGACTAACTTTCAGCGCTAATTTAGGTATTTTTGTTGTTTTTAAATGTCCATTCTGCATGAAGTGCATATATTCATCATCATCATCATCGCTTTCACGGGTTAGGCCTTTGGGCCTGTTCCGACTCCAGTCGCCATCTTTTCCTTGGTCGTCCCACGTCTCGTCTTCCTTTGGGTTTGTAGTTCAGGGCTTGATTATATTCAATTTATACAAACATGCGGATGTAAAAATACACTGCTCCAAAAAATTAATGCACCAATTATTAAGGCTGCGATAAAAAAAAAAGTAGTGCGCTATCTACTTCCACCAAATGCATGGAATGAATGTCCGATACAAACCTAATAGACATACGGTCTTGGTATGTTTCTACATCCTTAATTTTGTTAAAAAAAAGTAATCAATTTTACATGCACATTTACAATTTGCTTGCAGTTTCGTTTTACTTTAAAACGTATCAAATCATCAAACAATTGCTTGTACTATCAGTCTTATTTCAAATGCAACGTCTCTCAAGAAATTTAAGTCGTGATGAGTGTGTCACAGCCCTTACTTTGTCCGAAGAAGGGTATTCTTTCCGCGGTATCGCCGACAGGCTTGGGGTGAACCACACAACCATTTCTCGGGTCATCCGGCGTTTCAGAGAAACTAACGAACATGACAGGCGACCAGGGCAAGGGCGACCACGTGCTACTACCGCTGTAGAAGATCGTTTGCTTCGAATGCGTGCACTAAGAGAACGCTTTACCACCACAAGAGCCCTCCAAAGACAACTTTCAGCAGTACATAATGTGCAGGTTAGCATTAAAAACGAAATCTGAGAGCCAGATTACCAGCTACTGGCCCACAGTTGACTGCAGACCACCGCAGACACAGATTGGATTTTGCTAGAAACCACTTGAATTGGGAAAATGAAGATTGGAGGCGCATTTTGTTTACAGACGAGTCCAAATTTTGTTTGGAGAGTTGTGATAGGCGCATTTGAGTTTTTAGACGTCCAAATGAACGATACGTTCAATGCAATTTTGCCCCCACGACCACATTTGGTGGTGGGTCAATAATGATATGGGGAGGCATATCTTTCACGGCCCACCCAGACCTACACATCTTCCCCAACGGCACTTTAACAGTCAGAGGTATATCACGGATATCTTAGAACAGTATGTTGTACCATACGCCCCCCAACATCAAAAAACTTCAAGTCTTCCAAAACAAGATTTTGCGCATGGCCATCAAAGCCCCATGGTTCGTACGGAATCAGCAAATACACTACGAACTCGGAATGGACACAGTTAAAAAATTCATCAAGAAAACACCCATCAAATTTCTGGACAACCTACGCTTCAGTGATAACAACATCCTTCATCAGCTAGGACGCAGGAACATTCACATCCGCTTGAAACGACGGTTACCACAAGACCTGTTATCAAACTCCGATGGCAACAATAGTGACAGTGAGTGAAACAAATCTCTAAAGACAACGATAAATAGTGCATAATAAGTGAACCCTAATAAACTCGAGGAACCAGCCTCCTCCGAGCCAATTCACATATTTAGACCAAACCGAACAATATTATCAAAACCATACATAACAGTGTTAATTGATGAACTGGTTAAAAACTAAATAAAAAAAAAACCATACGCCCATACATCGGAGACAACTTCCAATTAATGCACGACAATGCCCGGCCCCACACAGCCAGAATTGTGCAAGAATACCTAGACGACGTTGGTATTCCTGTTATGCAATGGCCAGCCAGAAGTCCCGACTTGAATCCGATTGAGCACCTCTGGGACATTCTCGGAAGACAAGTACGATCCCTTCAACCACCCCCTGCAACTCTTAACGACCTAGGGAATTCATTAGTGGAAATGTGGGATAATCTTGAACAAGAGCAGAGTTAAGTGTGTTAATTTCAAGCATGGACCGTCGTTGGCAAGCTGTCATAACAAGTCGGGGCAGAAACACAGCCTACTAAACCTGTAAACTTAAATTTTTCAATTTTCGAATTATAATTTTTCGAATTTTTGCTGTGATTATTGGTAAATTGCGTTGATTGTTGTTAATTTGGACAGAATATGGTTTACTTAATTTTAAGCATTATCTGTGATTACACGTACTTCATTACATGCAATACTTAAATAATATTGCGATTGTTAGTTATGGTGCGTTAATTTCTTGGAGCAGTATATATTTCAGAACGTGGGATAAGAGAAATTTAAAATGTACTGGTCCAAGATGCTGATTTGGAATATTTCAACCCTACTGCAGAATAATTTTCTTTTTTTGATATTTGATGAAGCATTTTATTTTTTCTTTTTTAAAAGTTATTTAAAAGAAACTGGGGTTTTAGAAAAATGGTTCAACAACAACCTGTTCTTGTGTTCTTTTTGATACATAACGGGTGTCTGATTGAAAAGGTATACACAGCTTGGTTATAAAGTTCCGCACCAAATTCATGATTTTGATATTTAACGTTCTTTGGGGAAACCCCAAAACACGTAAATATTGTGTTTTAAAGAGACACTTCCTAACGTAAATTTTATTTCTGCGCTATGGCGTCATGATTAATTTATTTAAATGGCAACCCCATATTTTTCCTCACATTTAGATAGACCTCCTCACATCTTAAATGGTGATATAAAAAACGAGTAACTGACATAACAATTATTTTGAGAAAAATATATCAAAGTTGAAAACATTCAGAATTTATTTTAATGAAAATTACGCACCACATCTGTTTAGATTCAGATTTTCTGCGGTTTGAGTTAGCTCCAGCTCAAGCAATTCTTTTTTTAACCTTGAAAATCCTGATATCCCCTACTTAAGAATTTCGTTTCACCAAGATGGAGCTCCTTCTCATTTTAGTGTACAAGTCCGGCAGTTTCTTGACCATATGTACTCTGATTTACGGTTAGGGCGGCGAGAATCGTTTGAGTGGCTATGCGATCGCCTCACTAGATTCCTTCTATGGAGTCATGTGAAATCGTGAGTTTACATCAGCTGGTCAAACAATTTAAACGATTTAAAGCATCGGGTTTATTTTGAAATAGAAAGTATCAGCCAGGAAATTACTGAGTGTACTATACAAAGTGTTTACACACGTGCTGGTCCATGCCAACTGGTTAATGGGGGACAATTTTTAGGTTAGGTAATTTTTTCTTAATATTTTCATTTTCATTAAAATAAATACTAAAGTTTTGAACTTTATGTATATTTTTCTCGGATAAAATTGTATGTATGTGGGGTACTAATTTTTTTGTGTGACAATTTAACTGTTGAGGAGATCTCTCAAAATACGGATGAAAAATGCGCTTGCTATTTAAATATTAATTAGAAAAAGAGGCGATAGAAAAAAATTTAGGTACAAAATTGCCTATTTAAAAAACAGAAATGTGTTTCAGGGTTTTCCCAAAAAATATGAATTAATAAAATTATGAATTTTGTGCGGAACTTTATCACCACGTTGTATACCAGACATCGTTATTATTTCAGCCTATAGATGTATATTATGTAAGGGTGTATGTACGGCCATCTGACCACAAGGGCCAAATCGATAATTTGCGTGATTATACAGAGAACAGAAGTATTTAAATGAAACAACTTATATAAATTGTGATCTGTAAGTTATCGTAAAATATTATCACAATTTTAAATATGATTAAATATTTTGAAATGCGAATATTACTTTAAATTATTAATATTAATTCATTTAAATCAAATATTATTGCAGTGTGAAGCACATCCCGTGCCCATCTCCACTGCGGTGTATGACTACAACAAAACAGCTGACTGGAGTGAATTCAAGGCATTCGTTTTTGTGTTGCTGTACAGCAGGCAACGTTCTTTGTGTGGAAGTCCTAACGGTGTACCTGTATTTTGATCAAAACAAACTACTTTTCCATGGTAAGTACTCATTGCTGCTTCTCTTTATGGTGTGTTAGGGAAGAATATATCACAAAATTTGTTCAAATTTATCTTCATTGAGAACAAACGAGACTTCAAACTGTTAAAAAAAATAAATAAAGTTGCTTTTATGGTTATTTGCTAGTTTGGGGTGGTTTAGTTTGAACTGAGACAATATTTAATAAAGTGAAAATAAAGAATAAATTAAACAAAATGGGATTTTCTTCCGTGAATATAAAAATTGTAATCGAGAAATTATGTATAATATTTTTTAGAAATAATACTTTTATGGTTAATATGTCGCAGTAAATATTGGCAATTTAAATAAACATGAAAGCATTTCAATTTCGTACACCAAGCTACCTTTAGAGTTAGGTATATGATTTCTATTTTTATAACAAAAGGTTAAATAGGTGGAAGTGAATTTTTGAAATTGTTTATACGTATATGTACATAGAAAGCATCTCTAAAAGGTATGTTATAACTTCAACCACGAATTATTTAGCCCACGTAAGTATTGATCTCAGCTAACCCACCTGTAAGCAATTCACATGAAAGTTTGAAGAATCGGGAAAATTTCAGAGGTCCTAATCAGTGGCGTACTTCGAAATTACATCGCAAACTTTACCATCTAATTTGTAGTATTCCTTTTTCATAAATTCAAAATCAACCAAACAATTGTTCTAAATTTTGTTACATCAAAAAGTCTAACCCATTGTAATAAATTAAATGCTCATAATTTGGGATTAGCTTGAAACTTGCTTGCGACAAGCGACAAACAATACAGCCCACGCATTTTTCAGTTTACACCAAAGTGCAACTAGGTTACACATTGCGTGTTTATCTTACATAATTTTCAAGATTATCGGCCTTTCACCGATAGCTTAATGTAAATAAAGTTCACTCAAATATCGTAAGCTCGGATCCTTCGGATCGGAAATGATGCAACTCATCGCGAAATTTGTGCACGCAACCACTTGGCAGGTGGACAGACACAAATCGAAGTACCATACTAAACTTGACATTGATTTTAACTGCCAAGGCTACCTGCGATGATTCGAAAGTTTCTTGTCCCCTAGTCACGTGAGAGGGATGAGTTAATTTTAAGTTTGGGAGAAAATTGGCACCGATTCTGTAATATACACATTTGTATGTGTATTGTTCGGCGAAAACATACGCAAGGCTTTCGTGGAAAGTCAAAGTGGACTTTGTTGTGATAAGTTTGGAGTCTATGAATGCGCGTGTGACGTTTCTAGAAAATTATATTGCTGATATGTAATTGCCGTAAATGACGTAAGTAATGCATAAAAAAAATGCGTAGCACTTTCCATCCCTTACATTTTTTTGAAAATGTGATTAGGACCATTCAGGTTTACGTACCAGTAACAATTAAATTTGTAAAAAACTAACGTAGGTTTTGGAAAATTATAAAATCCAATGTATTTTTTACAGGGGCACAAACTCAGTTTTTTTATTGTATTTACAAGACTCAGAGTGAAATAACAGAAGTACTTATAATTTAAGTCTTACAATGTTTAAAAATATTAATTAATTGATATATCTTATTTAAAAATATAAAACTGAATTTGATGGAATTCTAATTATTTCACTGTTCCGAACTCGGTAAAGTTTTAAGCTGTTTTGTTAATTTATGAGTGGTTATCTTTTATACCTCAAACTGTTAGATGATAGATAATATTGGAGTAAAAAGCGATTTTCTAATTCTTACTGGCCTCCAAGTCTTACAAAATTATAACGATATTGTAATAGCGGCGAAAAAGTTTTGTAAGTGCACAGTTTGTTGATTTTTAATTTTTTGTGCAATAGTAAAAGGCTAATTATGGCAATTTGATGACTGGGATTTAAAAAATATAAACTTCCAATTTTTGAGAGGCAATTCTCATTAATTATCTATTTATAGAGTTAGTATGAACATTTTATACATTACAATTTACTTCTTACCTACGGAAGGCTTAGCTTAGCTAGACAGTCTTTAGGACAAATGAAACTTTGGGAAACGGTTTCAGATCTGTAAAGAATCATATATCGAATTTAAAATCAGCGGGGATCTACAATATCCCTTGCTCTTGTGGTTCAAACTACATCGGACAAACTGGTCGCTCCACTGAGTTAAGATTGCGAGAGCACAAAAGTGATTGTAAACACAAAAGCATCACAAAATCTGCGGTGGCTGAACATACTGGTTTAACTGGACATAAGATGGACTTTGACAATGCTCAGGTACTCACGAGAGTACCTCATTACTTCCCTCGTATTATACGCGAAGCAATTGAAATTGAAAAACAACCTAACAACATAAACAGGGAGGATGGTTTTAGACTCAGTAAAGCTTGGACTCCAGTAGTTTATCCTCTATGGACTCGATCACACGATCACGCTCCACCGGATCCGTCTTTGCCCAACGGTGATAGCCAACCAGAACTCCGTCGTTCTGCCCGACTGGCTCAAAGAGGTTTAAATACCTCCGCTTCCCGGATTTGAGTTCAGTGTTCTATTCACTCTGAAGATGCAAGCTGCAATGGCTTGCGAAACGTTAGTTTGTATGGGTTCACAAACAGCTAACAGGCATAAGTCGATTAAGTATTATTGTGCTGAAAAACAAAATACATTAAGATCAAATCCTTGTCCGCCCCAAGATTTAAATAATCTAAGCACACGGCCCTGTTGGGGCAGGCAGGGCCTACGAACAAATATGGCTCAAACTTCTAGAGCAAATGCTTGTAAAGGCAGACAAGCTACAGGTCGGGCCTTACATGATAATGCTGGGTGTAGTTCCCAAATGACGACGCGGTCTAAGCCGAAAGTAAATTGTAATATTGACAGTTCGAGAAACTGCGAAAGCCTCAAAGAATATATGCCTAAAGGTCTGGTAGATTAATAATTTTTTAATTTAGTAGCTTTTTTATTTCCTTCCCCCTGCACTTAAACTGCTAAGCGTTATTATCTCTTTTCTATAAATGTTATTCACATTCACATATGTGTAGATTTTTTACAACGTAAAATAAACGCGTATGGGTGACAATATTTTTCACTGGTATTTCAAAATGTCAGGTAATTGGAAAAACTACCTACTATTTTATTTAAGAGATAGCTAGGAAAATCTTTAGTTACAAATTACGAAAAATATAGAAAAGTGGATCATAATAGGAATCTTTTTGTTAACCTTAGGTTTTAAATATTTGTTGTGTACTTGGCCATTTAATTAATTAATTTATTGTCCACACTCTAGTCATGACCGTTGGATGATGTAATATTGTAGGAAATACTCTGTTCTTAAAAGTACTGTAAACTATCATCAAATATTGTAGACCCCTTCGGCGTTGGAAATACCGCCGCGAGATCTATTCAAAATGGTGGAACCGAATATACAGAGACGTAGGAAATTGCTTCCTGCGCTGTGTTTTCGCTTAAATAAGGAAATTCGTTCTATACTGCAGGGTTGCATTACGTGAATTTAATCTGCCTCTACCTGTAAATACTAAAGAGAACAAATATTAGCAATTATTGGAGACCGCTAGAATTAGACTGAGGACATTCAGTGAAAAACTTTCGACTTAGGTTACGCCGGATGTAATATTACTTAAATACCTTATCAGAAAAAGCCTCATATCGGCGAAACCAATTTTTTAAATTATTATAACACGGGTAGACTGTTGAATTAAATCAGTAACTAAAATATTTTGTAACATATTGTTTTTAAATAAAGTTATCATTCTTGGTGGGTTCGTATCCCACATGTTCAGCTACTTATTAATTTATATATTCATGCCTTCACCGTATTTGTAATGGAAATTACCAGCTTACCCAAAGTTGATTAATCTACTTTCATCCGTTTTGCATTTTGCTATAATTAAGCTGTACTTTGTCCTGAAATTACTTATAAGTTGAACACTAGCTTTCCATCAAATTGTAGCTGATTTAAAATGCGTCACCCTTTGTGTTCAAAATTAAAGTATTTGCCTATGGTGCCTCTTGTATTTTCTTTTAGAATTAAGCTGTACCAACAGAAATAAGTAATACTTAGTGTTCCATTTACTGGAATGATTTCGAAGGCTGTATAACACGACGTTAAATTTTGCCCAACATTTACACGTAAATCTTGTGAAAATATTTAGCACACACAAATCATAAGTAAATTTTGTGTTTAATTAAAAACCTGTTATAAAATTGGAAGTAAATACGCGCGAAAATTCAAACATCAAAAATCAAACGGAAAATACAGCGCATGACAGTTGTACAACATACATTAATTCCACGAGGAGGAGGTGGAGTTAAAGGACGGCGCCAACTTAAAAAATGTCAGCCAATAGGGTGAAAATTAATGAGTGTTAGAAATGTGCCTCTTTTATTATTCTGTGTTGGTCAGGTAAGGATCGCGCCAGTATTATCTAATTTCAAACGCAACTCGTGTTTGTATTCACGACAGTAACAACCAGGCCCGGACTGGCTGTATTGGGGGCCCTCGGCTAGAAGCTGAATTGGGCCCCCCTCATGGGCGGTCTGGGGGTATGGAACACCCCCCAGGGGCTGAGGGTCCTCGATTCTTAACATTTTAAGTTTAGAAAATACCCTTTCACAGGTGACTTGAGTACAAGGTATAGTTAGTATAAATTTGTAAAGCTACATACAGGTTGGTAAACAGTCCAGATCGTGAGAGTTCAAAAAGAACAGAAAAAGCGCATGATAAACACTGAAAACATTGTTTTGTGACAGTGCAATAAACATAAAGATTTTCTTCTTTTTCTTCAGATTCAGATCCCAAATCGTCATCTTCGCATTTTTCTTCTGCTTTGTTCAGCCTGTCTAGCTTTTTCATCCTCCGTTTTTTCAACTGTTATAAAACTGTTGTACTGATCTGCAAACTGTTTCAGCTCTATCAGTAACCGACTTCTTTCTAGTTTACAAAGTTTGGAAACACAGTAAAGGACTCCCGTAGGAAAACTATCAAGCTCTACAATGTCACTAAATTTCTTTGGATCTAACCAAGAACAATCTTGTAAAATTTCTTCGTTTGGGCAAAATCTTTCTTCAATACTCGTTCTGGCACAATCTAACATATCGAAAAAGACTAACTTATACTTTTGAGCGGTTGAAATTCCAGGAGCTTCGTCTTTTGAATTTTCACCAGGCATTACTTTTTCCTTTGAAATTCTTGTTTTCTTGAAGTCCAACTCTATTTCCACATCAATCTCGTTATCTTATAATCTGCTATTAACTGTAATTGCATAATTTTTAGCTTTCGAGTACAAGACATCGAAGTGTTTGTCATTTCTTTTTTCACTAACTTGTTTAAGCAGTGTCTGTACCAACTTCCAAGCAATAGTATAAGGAAGAAGAATAATAACCTCTGAAGAGTATTCTGCTGAACCGAAACTAGGGCTTTGGTCATTGTTTTGAGTTCAGCTGATTTTTCAATTTTATTCGGAAGAAGAAAATAGGTAAATATTAATTTTCAAATGAATGTAACTGTCTAATTAATTCTATCGTTTCTATTATCGTCTTCTGTGTATTGGCAAATGGCCTGTTAATTACCTATAATTAGCAGGTTCTGTAAGCCCTCTTTGCACGTATACAGATCAGGAAACTAACATAATCCGTGGAACAGAGAAGAGAAATTCCTCCACTACATGGTTGACGATTGTTAAAGATGTTTGTATAACAACCGGGACAGAGGGCATATAGTGTTTATACAACTGTTTAACATTAATTGTACACGCAATTGCGACATAATTACAAATTTAAAATCAACCCTAGTAAAGACAGAGCCTAATTATTAACTTTTAAGTTTATTTTTTTATTTTTTTAGGGGGTCCCTTTGGGGGCCCCCTGAGCCGGGGGCCCTCGGCGATCGCCGATCAGCCGACCTGGCCAGTCCGTACTTGGACTAACAACTTCCTAACCAAAACAAAATATCAAATACAGGATAATTTTAAAATGAGAAGAAAAATAAGCACAATCAGCTGTTTGACAAAACGCCAGCGATACAAACCTAAACCATGCAATGGCACAAATATCACCGAAATGTTTATCAACGCACAAGCGCACGTGCTAAATCTAATATTAAAATTGACACAGACTGCAGACAGGAACTTGTAAAAGTCGTGTCATACAGGTTTTACAGTTTGAAAAAAAAATTAATTTAAAACATTTCAACCGGAGGGCGATGTTGTATGAAGAAGAACGATGATAATATTTTGTAATTAATACCAAAACAATAATTTGGATGGAGATTTTCTTAACAAAGTTATTCGAATCATCCAACCTTTGCTTGTTTAGTAGTGCTAGTGTTTGATCGTCCATTCCAAGCCATTTAAGGTGTTACGGGCCAAACGAGCTTTTCGTCAACCCGCAACAGGATAGGTGGAAAAAGGCCTATAGCTTAGCTCAGAGGAGTAGGGGGAGTTCACGGAATTCGCCTACGGGAGGAAATCTTTCCACTAAATCATTTTGATCCATGTTAGAACTCCAAGTGGGCGAAAATTGATAAATAAAACGCAAAGAACCTTGTCTAACCCACGATTTAATCAACCAAAAAATTATATTAACGTTTTCGGTAACTCATTACCATCCTCAGATATAAACTAAAAACACAACAAGACAGAAGTTAGTCTAAAAATAGATCAAAAAAAATTTTTTTTTTTTTGTACAAAACTTACCTAAAACATCTTATGTGAGATAACAAATTTATAATTTAAAATTAACAAATAAGTGAAAAAACCAATCTTAGATGAAACAAGTCACAGCATTAAAACAACTTGAATTTACAATTAAACAGCCAATTAAACATGGCAAAAATCAAAATACGAAGCAACTATAAAATTTTTAACTACATTATTCCAAAATGGAGTACAGATAACATTTGAAAGTGATAAAATCAAAACCAATCCACAAAAGAAAAAGACGCCATCTAGAGTATAAACTAAGAACTACAAATTAAGTAGAAAACTGTAAAGAAACTAGCTAAATCAAAATAAATTAAGTAAGGTTAAGAAAGATAAAATTATTATTGCCTGGAAAAACATCATTCAAAACACAGTTCTTATGAGTTCGGGTAGATTTGTGAATCTCAAGCATTTCCAGAAAATTAAGTCTCATACCTTTATTTTCGAAGTGTAAAACCTTAGTGTCAGAAACAGGATTGAAAGAATGAGAAAAATCGATAACATGACTAGCGAAAGAGGATTGTATAGCAAGATTAGGATCAAGAATAACTTTATTATTCATAATTAATTTATTATGTTCTTTAACCCTAGTTTCTATGGACCTACCACTTTGACCAATATAAAAACAATTACATTCGTTACAATTGATACGATAAATACCAGACTTATGCAACGGATTAATAACATCTTTATTCTGAACTAAGATATGCAATTTAGATTTCACAGAAAAGGAAATTTGGATATTATGTAAGCGAAAAAGTTTAGCTAATTTGTAAGAAATCTGGCCGTATCTGTACCATGTGTTGCAATTACACGATTGGAAAAAATATTGTTTAAATATTGACGTACTGCCAATGTATTATGGGCAAGACAGCCACCCTGTTGAAACCAAATTTCGTCAAACTGGACTCCTGGTGCTTGACGCAAAGCTTATTATTATTATTTGGTTCTGAAGAAGGTTCAGATATTTTTGGCCATTCAGATTTCTTTCGATAAAAAAAAGAGCCAATAATATTATCCCTCAGCATGCCACTCCAAATATTTAGTTTCTGTGGGTATTGGGTACCCCAATTATAATATCTGCGTGGGTTATATCGCGACCAGCAACGAGCAATTAATTGAAGGATTGTGCCGTCCATTTATTGGAAAGGTTGATTCGTCTGTAAAAAGAACATTCCTTAGAAAATTTAGGCTAGTATTTGATTTCTCCATTACATCTTCACAAAATTGCATTCGCCTTATTATTTGATCGGCGGGGTAGATTTCTTAAGTTTTTGACAATTTATAGGAACGATATCCGTTTTGCTTCAAAATTAGTAATACAGAAGTATGGTGCAAATTAATCTGTTCAGCAATCTGTCTGGAAGTCTGGCACGAATTCTCTTGTACAGCAGCACAAATTTTCAGTTTTAGGTTGAGGCGTTTTTTTGTGGTTTTTGGAAGACACATGTCATTTTTTTCAAAATTCTGCACAATTGTGTGTATTGTAGTAGTACCTGGGATGGGACTATTTGGAAAAGCAACTGCAATTAAATCTCTTGTTTGACGTATTGTATTGCCGTTGTAGATCCATTTAATAACCTGTATTTTCTCATGCAACTCCTGTGTATTCATTGTAACAAAAATAAATTAGACAACAAATTAAACTGACACCGCCCTTATTTAAAAAAATATATCAAGGTGCATAGTGTAAACGCATGCCTGTCGTGAATGTCCCTATGTTCCTAGTAGCCACCACCAATCTGTATAATAGGTTTGACGTATTAACGGATTTTTCTAATAGTTACAGGTGACTCCTATTTCTTTTCTGTGCATTATCAAGCAATTAATTTTCCTTAAATCCATCTATATTTTTTTGCAAAGTACTCAATGTTTAAGCAACATCCGTTTCAAAAGATCAACAAAAACAGTAAAAGGAAATGTTTAAATTGATCACTAGTTATAGAATGAGACACACCGTGACGAAAAATAAATTCCTATTAAAAGTTATCTGTACATCTCGTGTAATTTCTCGTATTTCAGCTCTTTTTATATGCTCTGGTTCTATGTATGTCCACAAGACGGTTAGGTCCGGAGATCTGGCAGGCCACTCTTTCTGTTCTATCCCTTCTCATTTAAAAAAGCTACGTTAAATACGTAACTGGTATTCGATTTTGATACATATTGGTTATAATATAACTTACATTCTTCTCACCTACTTACAGCTTCATCTCAGAAATGAAACTATAAAATTACAACTCTTTTAGTGTATGTTAAACAGATGTATAATATTCAATCCAGCATAAACTTAAAACGATTTCATAGAATAAAAATTTGTATTGATGGCTTTAAATAGATATTTCTAAAAATATGAACAATATTGAAAAGTAGCGGGCATGTAAGCAAAGCGAATTGTTTACCTGTAAGATATATAGAAAGAAGGAATAAATTGCGATTTATTTTTGATGATCTAACATGTGAGAACGTCACAATATAATCAAATCAATTTATAAGGGGTTTGGAAACTCAGTATTTTAAGAGGTTCGAAATTTGTAATTATATTCGATAATATAAACAAATTACTTCTGCCTACGTGTCGTTAGAATCTGAACTTGTTTCATACTATATATTCGGCATTGCAGGCGATAGCAATCAACTGAACTCTTGAATTTTATGACCGTAATACACTCGTGGTAGTGCAAACATCTATCATTATGCTGCGACAATTAACAAGTTCTCAGAGTCATAACTTGTACATTGATAAAGTTTAGAAAGATTATATAAAATATTAAATCAATTATATGCGGGTCGAAATCAGACATTTATTGTGTCTTCTTCTTCTTCTTTGGCCCTCCGTCGTCCATCATTGGACATAGGCCTCCCGCAATTCATGCTAACGTTTACGATTTTGAGCAGTTCCAATCCATCTGAAGCCAACTACGTTTTTCACCCCATCTCATTTGAAGTCTTCCATGAGTTCTTTTGCCCAGATATAGCCTCCACTGCTATAATACTGTGTCCCATCTTTCATCACCTCGTCTTGCGTTGTGGCCTGCAGAGGTCCACTTTTGTCTTGCCATGTAATCAGCCACACACTTTACTTTCGTTTTTTTATCGAATTCAGTTGTTGGTCTTCCTGTGTCTTACACTGATACCCAACATGGATCTCCCAATTGCTCTTTGCGTCTTGATGAGTTTGTCCGTGTTTGTTTCTGTGAGAGCCCATGTTTGGGATACATATGTCAATACTGGTAGCACGCACTGGTCAATTACAGGCGTTTTTAAATATTGTGGCAGTTTATTATTTTTAAGGAAGTATATTAACTTTCCAAAACTTGCTCGCGTAATCCTGGTTCTCCTTTAAATTTAGCAGTCTGATTTTCTTTGTTCGGTTTTATTACTTGACCTAAAAAATATCCTCTGGCACACTTTCCACAGTTCGACCTTTCACGTAAATGTTCCTGTGATCGTTAGTATTCGTCATCGTCTTTGTTTTTGTGATATTCATGTTTAACCCGACTTCCTCAGAGGTATCTGCTAATTGTGTAAGCATGGTTTGTAACTCCTCAAAATTATGGATCAGGATGATGTCGTCAGCGAATCGTAAATTATTTAACTTTTTTCCGTTTATTCCAATGCCTTTCCTTCCCAGAGTAGAGCCTTGATCTTCTAATGCCAATATAAATAATTTCGGCGATATTACGTCTCCTTGCCTGACGCCTCGGTGAATTGGCATGGGTTTTGTGATTTCGTCTAGTTTTAGTTTCATGAATGCCTCTTTATAGATGTTATATACTAGTTCTTTGTAGCGAACGTCAATTCTACTATTGTTTAATCTATTTTCTATCGCCTGCAACTCTACCGTGTCGAAACCTTTTCGTAGTCGACAAAAGCCGAATATATGATACTTATTCGCCTTTTCTATAAGCGTTCTAACGGTTAACAAATGGTCGCAAGTGTAGCCTTTGCGGAAACCGGCTTACTCAACCGGTTGGTAGGCGTCCATTTTATTACTTAGGCGGTTTGTAATAATTTTTATAAATAATTTATAAAGCTGCGATAGCAAGGAGATCGGCCTATAATTTTGTGACATTGCACTTATCCCCTTCCTCATATAATAAATGGTCACTGCTTCGTTCCGACGACTAGGAATTTTTTCTTTATTTAGGCAATTGCTATATAGTTGTTTAATATTTTCTAGTAGTGCTTCCTCGCCTTTCTTCAACATCTCGTTAGTATTTCATCTTTCCTGGTTCCTTGTTGTTTTTCATTTCTCTTAAAGCTGTTGTTATTTCACATTCCTGCGTGTTTCGTAATTTTCAGAGTTCACGTTCGTAATCTTTCTTGCTCGTTGTTGTCTTGCCTCATCATTTGGGGTTGTCTTAAAACTGTGTAGATCAGTGTAATATTTTTCAATAGCTCTGGCTACATCTTGTTTGTCTCTGTGTTTGCTGCCGTCTGAACTTTTTAACGAGGTTATTTGTGCTCTACTTAGTGTTAGTCTCAGGCTCTTCATTCCTCTGTTATTCTCAATTACTTTTTCGATCCTTTCTTCATTATATTTTATATTGCCTTTTTGATCATCTTTCTTGTGCTTTTGTTTATTTCTGTGTATTCCACTGTGCTTCTTTTTCCTTGCCTATTAGCCTTCGTCTGTGTTTAAGCATGTCTTTTGTATTGCTGCTAATTGTTTCTTCTTTCTTTCCTCTCTTTTGGGCTACTTTCGATCCCGCTTCCTGTTTTTAGTTCTTGCTTTAATACTTCTCTGTATTCGTCTCCTTTTTCCTTCCTTTTCATGAAAACGAAGAAATATAAATGTTTGTGTGTGTGTGTGGTCTTTGACCACTAAGGGATCATTTTCAATACTGATAAATTCAACGCAGGAGCAAGGTTGCTTTGCTCTCGTGTGTAATCTATCAGCACTGAACGGTTTAGCGGTCGAAATGTACATCTGCATTTGTTTGTTTGAACAAGAATTAAAGGATTTTTTTACTTGGATTTATTATCGTTCTGATTTTTTCAAATTATTTAACATAAGGCGTGTCAGAATGTGCTACTTGCAAATTATCAATAAATTGCCTTTGATTTAAGAATACAGATAATCGCCTTTTTTTTTTAAATTTGCAGTACCTTTATCGGTATCATGTCCGACTTACCCTGCCTTTTCCGCATTTATAATCTTTATTTACTTGTTTTATACCCTACATATTCTCAAAGTTTTAGAAGCTGCAGCAAATTCTGATTTTAAAGTTAAATACTATTTTTAATTTTGTCAACATACACGTGTAATATTATATCCTTAAAAGTAATAATCCATGACAATAAATCATTTCTAGGAGATCGCATAAATAAGGTTCGCGAACAAAAAAAAAACAAAATTTTCTATTCTATGCTGCATTTTATCACAACACGAATTTAAGGTAGTCGGGGTGTTTTTTCTGTCAACAATTTTGTGTTCATTTCATTTTTACTATTTAATGGCGTTTAAATAACTTAAAAGTTACTGCTTTTCATTTAATGTTATTATAAAAAGGGGAGCATTATAATAAAAATTCCTGATAAATCAGTCTTCTCTTTATTGATAGAGGTTTCGGAATTAAGTGCCATCATCGGTGGCCATCCAGTCCTTAAGAATCTTCTTCCATACATTTCTGTCTCCAGCTCTCGTCTTCCACTGGTATATTCCGAATACTCGTAGATCCTTATCTATCTCATCTAGGTATTTCATTTTCGGTCGGCCTACGCCTCGTCTGCCCTCAGGTCTGCCTTCTAAGGTTTTCCGTAGTGGATCCTCCACGCTCATCCTCTGACAGTGACCGATCCATCGCAATCTTTCAATTCTTACTGTCTTATTATGTCTGGTTCGTAGTATATTTGGTAGAGCTCAAAGTTGTAGCGTTTGCGCCATTTTCGTTTGTTGCCCCATAACCTTCTTAGGATCTTGCGTTCGAAGCATTTGTAGTGCGGTGTCATCTCATTTGGCAATTATCCAGGTTACTGAACCATACATCAGTACTGGTGTTATTAACGTTTTATAAATTTTTATTTTTGTGTGTTTGGAGATATTGTTGGATCTAAGATGTTTCAGTAATCCATAATAACATTTATTCACTAGGTGTATTCTTCTATGAATCTCTGCACTGTTGTTATTCTGTGTATTAACTTGTGACCGTAGGTAGACGAATTCCTTCACTGTCTCAAAGTTATAATTGTCTATGGTAAGGTTTTGGCGGACTATTGAGCGCTGTCCTTTACATGCCACAACCATATATTTCGTCTTTGGCTCGTTGATTTGTAGGCCCATTTCTTTTGCAGCTTTTTCGAGATTTACAAAATCTTCTTTGGCAGCTAGTAGGCTTCTTCCAATAATGTCTATTATTAATTAAGCATTCTATTTGAATATGGCCGATTTAGGAAGTAGATTCTATAAACTTGTAATAAAAAGCATGTTTCCGGTTTCCAATCTATCAAGGAAACACTCAATGAATTTCCGTTACACCTGGATATGTAAAATTTTGTTAAGGTGATCCAGTAATTGCTAATTATACGGCGTCACACACACACACAAACATAAGCAGGCGCGCGCGATCTCATATTCGAACACTCCCCTCACGCACACACGCGCGCGCATGCAGACAAACCGACATATTTTTGGTTGTATGGGAAAGTAAATAAAAATAAACTTATCACAGATAAAATAATTTGTAATTCTAAACAGCAATTGAATATATTTATTTTTGAAGGTCGTTTTAACTATGATTGACATATAATTTTAATGAGATAGTAATTACCCTATTAATGTCTAATGAATTAGGAAAAGCAGGTGTCTCGAATAAAAAGGAATTAAAGCGGCTACTTACGTGTTCACAGTGTTCATGCTAATAGTTTACTGAACAATCGTAATACTTTTACAATGGTATACAATCAACATTAGCATAATTTGATATCGATTTGTGAAATGATAATAATGTTATTCTGTTATTCTATTGATTCTTCGTAATAAAGTACAGTTTTTATCGAATAAAATCTAACAAAGGGCAAATATTTATTGTTGAGCTACTGCATGGCTGAATCCAATTATGTTAACGCAATTTTAAACAAAGTAGTATTATGATTTGATTGTGTAGATTATTACACATAATATGTTTAACTAATAAAATTTAAGTATGGCGTTAAGTACAAAACTTCGCAACTACGGCAGAGATGTTCTTACAATATCCACCTTGGAGGTTGAACAATGTTAACACCCTAATCGGCGTAATCACTATAATAATCATTAAGAAAATTTGACGTGCTCGAAGATAACAAGTGTTTTAGGAGAAATATTGCGCTAAAAATGCGCGACTGAAGGGCACAAAGCCAAGTGACACTGCTACGTGTAAATGTTTGCGTGTCCAAGAGGACATCACCTGTTTGCCCTGCAACCTGTCGCAAATTTCAGCAGAAATCATTTTCAAGAGATAGGCCATTTTGGAAACCATACGATAATTGAAGTCAAAGCCCTTCCCACAATAAAGGAACTATTTCGAAGGAACCAACGCTAATAATCTTCCACCATACTCAAGTCCAGCGATAATAAGACCTATATTTGAACGCTTTCATCACATAGTGAACAAATTCGAATCACTATGAAGCTGAATCTCGAAGCAGAAAGAGGCTCCACGGTCCGACTTGATAAGGTCATCACCATCGTTATCTCGATGATTCTATTAGAAGTGGCCAAACATGAAATAAATACATACATAACTATCTAATAAGTTGCATTGAGGTTGGCTTTATGCTGATCTTCAAGAACAGTATACAGTGTTTCCCATAATTTGCAATAAAACGTCTCGTAGCGATTTAGCAGTGCATGCTAAATATAAAACAGTTAAAATATTTATTTTTCGCAGTTAGTTTCTTCACACAATGCACGAAAAGAATTGGAAACTTGGCAACTGTGTACGGAACTCTACGGAAAATATTTTTAAGTTATGGAAAACTATTAAAAAATATTCATTGCATAATGATTATCTATCATTTAGGCCAGTCGATGCGTCTGACAATACAAATCAAACAAATAATTAATTTCTACACCACTATGCGGTACAGTTTTCGGCGCGTTTTTTTATGTAGTATCCCTAATAGGCCTAATCTACAGCTAAATAAAGTAGTTATTAATCGTTTTCAGTATCTAAACACAAATATACTTATCAAAAAAAAGAGAATAAAAATAACGCACAGGAACAAATCAGAATTTAAAAATGTCTCTAAATTAATGGAACTGTTCAAAATGACCACCACCAACATTATGACATTCTACAAATCGCACTGCAATAGAACTTTATACTCGTTGGAGCATGTGTTCGTTTAAAGTTGCAGTCGCTTGGTTGATACCATATATATTAAATCGTCCACACTGTTCACTGGTGTGAGATATACCAACTGCTTCGAGTAACCCCATTCCTATAAATGTAACGGCGTTAAATCAGGTGACCTTGGCGGCCAAGCTATAGCACCCCCACGACCAATCCACCGATTAGGAGTATAATTTCGACGCCAATTTCGAACCATGATTCCATAATGGGCTGGAGCATCATATTGTTGGGACCACTTATTTTGTCTAATTATTATCAGTGGAACATGCTCCGATAATATTTAAAGTTCTTTATTTAGAAAATGTACTCCAAGTCAACCCATGTCACCTACACACTTCAGCAAGCCAAGCAGATGACGTAAGGTACTTGGGAATGCACCTCGAAGGCTAACTTGGAGGAAGCATATTTTCAGCAAGCGTAAACAGCTAGGCTTGAAGGTCACCAAATTATACTGGCTACTAGAGCGAAAATCTAAATTAACAGTAATTAACAAAGTTTTACTTCATGAAACAGTATTAAAACCTATATGGACATACGGGGTGCAACTATGGGGTATCGCAAGCATTTCCAATATGGAGATTCTCCCAAGGTTTCAATCGAAAACACTGCGAACAATAGTAGACGCATGGTATATGAGAAATGAAGTACTCCATCGTGACCTTCGCGTGAAAACCGTTAAAGGTGAAGTGTCATGCGCGAGTGCAAGTTATCTAATTCGACTCGAAACTCATACCAACACCCTCGCAGTGAATCTATTGGACAATAGTAACACAACTTACAAACTAAATAGGGTTCAATCTATAGACCTTAAAGTTCGTTTCTAGCTTCTAAGGATTGTTAGTATTATAATTATTCGTTTAGTTCCCATTATACTTATACAATAAGATTTCTTATAAAGGAACATTTCATTGGAAAAGTATCCTCCATGACAATGTAATTGTAACCAAAAAATTTACTTATTACTCAAATGAGAGAACATTGTAAATATAAATGTACCTAATTAAAAAAAAAGCAAATGTAGAAAAATTTCAGCAAGACAATATAATATAGAATAGAAGGACCAATTAAATAATTATTTACCATACCTGCCTAAACATTACACATTATGAGTATTGTAAACCCGATACTGCGGAAATCTTGCCTCATCTTGGCCATTCACAATACTTAACACGTGAATTATAATCATGTGGTAATTAGTGTTTTCAACAAACTCATAGGATCAAAACTCAGCAATTTGTACTTCCGAAGTAATTTTTCTTGTTAATATCTTAAGTTTGTTGATGAAAAACTACTTTCATTGATAATATCTACTAATTTAGCTTTGTTGTTAAGAATGCGCATCATACGAATTTCAGAATTCAAGACGCTCCTGTGAAGAAACTATACTGCAAAGAATAAATATTTTATATATTAATAATAATAAAAGGCAATTTCAACAGGTATTTATTTTTATTTTTGCTTTATACGTATTTCGACATACAATATGTCATTATATTTTAGCTGTTTCGTGTTCAGTATGCAATGCTGAACAACACTACTAGGCATTTTATCTTGACTTGTGGGACACACTGTGAGTTTTACTATCGATGGCAAACTAATGCAACTACTGGTGTGGTTGAACAAGAAATTCAAAATGTAACGAATTACTAACGAAAAGTATTATGATATTTAGTGGATGTAACAATACTTTCTGTTGCAAATTATTTACATTTACGAGGTCATATAATTTATGTTCCTCAAAGTATTCAGGATGCATTTGCAACTATTTCCCCACAAATGCATGCTAATGTGAGAACCGGATTTTACAATCGCTTGGGCTACTGCTTGGCAGAGGGGGGCAAATTATTCGAACATTTATTGTAAATAATATCTCGCTTCAGTTAAGTTCTTGGAAGTGCTAGTGTTGATGATTTAGTCGACTTTAACTTAAAAACGTTGTTTCCTTTTGTCCATTATTAATTTATTTAATTTTATTCGCTTATGCCAAGACTTAATATGCATATGTTTTCGTCACTTCTTTATTAATTTTTGGAAAGCTATTGTAGTAGGTATTCCTAATGCAAACTGATAATACTTTCATGCTTGCATGCTGTTAAATTAAATCATATCCAGGATAAATCTGATTTTAATTCTGGTGTCTTGAATACGTTAAATTTTGAAGCATAAAGTCTTTTACTGATTTGTTTATAGTTATTTTTATAACAAGTGCCGAAAACTATTCATTACATACAAGTGCAGAATTTAAGGGTACGTGACTTTTAGGCGCCGCCGTTTAGGCGCCGCTGTTTAGGCGCTTGCCACTTAGGCGCCGACCCTTTAGGCCCGGCCATTTAGGCGCCAGCCAATAAATAATTTTTTATTACCTACAACCTTAAAGCTATAACAAATGAAACGAACAGTTGTAAAAATAATTACTCTATACTAACCTAACCTAACCTAACCTAACCTAACCTACCCAATATACCTGCCAATATACCTGGCAATCAATTTTGCGTTTTTAGAAAAACATTATTGCATTGCATTATTGTACCTAAAACTAGAATATGTTAAAATTGCTCTTTTAAAACAACTGTACCTATTATATTTTCTCATACTTCTTAATTTAGTTATACCGAAATGTTTATAAATAAGCAATATTAAGAAATCGGCGCCTAAATGGCCGGCGCCTAAACAGCCGGCGGCTAAATGGCCAGCGCCTAAACGGCGGCGCCTAAACGGCGGCGCCTAAACGGCGGCGCCTAAATGCCGGCACCTAAAAGTCCTGCTTCGGAATTTAACGCACGAGGCCGAAGGCCGAGTGCGGATCTGCACGAGTATATGGAATTGTTTTCGGCACGTGATATGTACAACATTTTACCTACAACTGTTCACTGAAAAAATTATTATAATGTGATTAAAATATACAAAAAATTGATACTATCCCGTCAGGTCGTCATTTTACGACGTTGCTAAGGTTTGTTGATTGCTTCACTGCGAATGTTGAAACAGAGGGAGTTAACGTTAACACGGTATCTAATAAGAAAATCCTGAGTTCGAGTTGTATTAATATTAATAACTGTACTAATTGTGTAATACACGTTCATAAACAATAAAAATTATTCATTTCTATGTTACTTAGGTCAATTTGACATTTCTGTAATTCTATTTGACATTTCTGTAAACAAAAAACACATGTGTTTTTTGGAAACCTCGAATGCACAAGTGCGTTAAACGTCTCTTTCCCAACCGTTGTCAAGGCTATTTTAGTTACGTAATAATAATAAAATCAAGCAGTTTGTTGTAGGTAAAATATTGAAACGAACTTATATCTAGAGTCTTTAGATATGTACACAATCATGATTTCGTTGTTAATAAAAATATCCTACATTTATCAAGGTGCATCGCGTGAACGTTTTCGAATTGTTTTCGTATGTGACATGTTCGCACTTGAAACTGCCAATCGGTATGTACCGGGTAAGGATTTGTAAAAGTCCAAAATGATTATTATCTTTAAAATGTAAAATTCGAAATTTTGCTTATACCTATTCTATGTGAAAATAAGAAAACCTTCAGTGATAAAGTATTTATTCAAATAAACTGACGCAGCACTATTATTTAAATCAACAAAATAACACAAACATAAGGAAACCAAGACTATATAGTGACTTAACGTCTTAGTTTAATTTTTCTTTTTTCTATAAACCTGGTTGCTACGTGCTTTACTAATAAAAATACCTACAATTAGCGTAAGCTCTACTTGTTTATTCCCCTGCCATGTATTTTGTTAATCTTTCCGTAAATCAATGTAGTTTTTCGCAAAGGACTAATGAAAAGTGTACGTGTAACACACACAAAGAAAATTGCCATTTCAGTTGTAGCTTATTCACAAAATCTGCTGAAAAGCCTAATAATATTCAGCTGCTATTTTGATCTGTATTCTGAACACCGATAAAATCGATTAGCTGCTTTACCATGTTTTTACGATGAGCTCAATTTAATTATCTTCTATTAGCCTTGTTTTCATATGTTTTATGCGACCCATTACATTTTTTGCAGCGCCAATAATTAGTTAACTTAATTAACACCAATTTTCGTTTAACTTGGTTATATTTACCCAAACGCAGATCAGAAATAATATTTTTTCTTCGGTGTTTCGTTGAACGATAAATTTTCAGCGGCTAAAATTATACCTCAGCTTTAAAGAATAAAATCTAAAAATTATCTAAAATCTGAAATATTTCTGAAACTTTTCTGTTTAGTCTTGTGTACAGAAATTTTATTGTAGAAAAACAATTTGATAATTGTAGGTGAGCGGGGGTATTATTATTATTATTATTATTATTGGATCTTTCAGGCCCATCGCTTTTGGTGTGAGGCAAAGGTAAGCTAGTTTGCGCAGTGCACAACAGGCCCCGACTCTAAGGGTTACGGTCGTGGTACTTAACCTGCCTAGTATAAGTGCATGCGTGTAGAGTCTTGTTACTCCTCCAGTGCGACCGTAACAGGAGGAGTGCCAATAATTTGATCTAAATCAGCAAATGGAGACCGGGGCCCAATACCACACAGGGAATTAGATACATTTCCGACCCCCGGAGTAATTCGAACCAGGATGAATTTGGGCTATTACATCCGAAGCCTGACTCGCATACCACTGAGCCACCCAGTCTCTATGAGCGGGGGTAAGCATTATTTAAACGATAAAATATTCTTGCTTATACGTGAAATTAAACTGCGATACTGTTACGAATTATTTACAAATTTGGCTTATATTTACATTCAAACGTGTTAATAAATACTGACAAACCCATTCATCCTTGTTTATTTTACTTTCTACCTTCATTCGTGTCTAGTGTTCCTCCTCTCTTAATGCGATTCTCAGTCGAACCGGCGACATACTTCTCTACCCGTGTGACTTATTGTCTGTATGTGTATATAACTTCAACTTCAATTTGAATGTAAAAATATATGCTTTTTCAGTAAATATGGGTATCAATCAAATTATAACTTTATTTGATAGAATATCTTAATGAATATGTATGGTCTAATTGTCACAGAGTGTTGAAATTCTATTGTCCCATTATTCCATATCAACTAAGTAGAACTTTGAATAAATAGCAAAATATTAAATTTAGATGCTTTATCTGTCAAACTATCCAAGAAAAACCTTTAACATTTAGTATAGTAAATAAGATTCCCCAATTATATGTAGCATTAATTTCAGTTTTGTACAGTACTTTAACTAACTGTTTTTGTTAATTTAAAGATCCCTAACTAATTCGTAGATTGACTCATTTTATTTAGGAATAACATATACCTTACGTAGGATAAACAGCTACTTGTAAAATTTAAGCTGATTCATTTTCATTCAAGAAGTTTACTTAATAGTTTAAGACCGTACGTAGGTTTATGTAAAGTGCTTCGTCGTGTGTTCATTTTCCCATACTCCTAATATGAGAATACATTACTTATATCAGATTTCAAACTAATTTTGAATTTTTTAACAGTTATTATAATTATTTACGGCTACCAAAAGTACTAAATTTGCATTTACAATTATACAAGAATACAGAGTTTCGTTTCTGCTTTCACACGTGAAGGTTGTATCCGAAAGTGCTTTGTGGATAGTTATTATTGCTTATGCGCGAGTGACAACGGGGACATGCCCTACCTGTCCCTGACCTCTATCTTAAACATTCCACCTGCAAAATGACGAACCCTAATATCATTCCCCAAACTTTATCTACCTTAACGCCTACCCAATCTACTTTTTCTGCTGTTGCCAGTATCCATCACGCTGTATATCCCCAAAAAATCAAGCTATAATTATTAACACGGTTGATGGTTTAGCACAACTAGATCGGTATCAAAAATTATTAATCCTAATCATATACGTTTCGCCTCCAATAGCCGGGTCTGTATCTACTTTTCAAGCAAGGACATAGTTGATCGCTTTATCACACTAACATGCAACTAAATTGAAGTCGGCTCGCACAGATTAAAGCTGCGGCGACTGATAACACCAGCAAAAAGAATAGTTCTTCCAAATGTCTCCCCAACTATACCACACGAGGTTATTGAAAATACTCTTAAAGAAAAAGGTGTGAAATTAGTATCACCAATTTTATTTCTTCGCGCCGGGCTCGGAGATGAGGGATTCTCTCACATTTTAAGTTTTCGCCGTCAAATTTACGTGTCTGAAGATTGCCGAGAAATCCCAGATACCATTCACATACAACACGAGGACTCTTCATAGAGAATTTTCGTATCAGACAACCCGACTTCTTGTTATTTATGCAAACAAAGCGGACATCTGGCATCGCTATGCCCCGTTACCATCGATAATACAAAAGATCAGAGCAACGTCGATAATACAGATAATCTAAATAATAGCGTTAAAGAATGCCCTGTGTCTAATACACCACCACCCAATGAACCCAAAACCTAACAAAGACTTAAAAAGACAGGTTTCAAATAGTACATCAAGTGAAACTCCAAAAGATATTCTAAGCACTAGCCAGGGTGCACCAGAAATACCCGAACCCAAAAAACCCAATCAAATACCGAAGAAATGTAAGTTATCCTCAACTAATTCCAACATAGCACAAATTCTTGAAGAACACCTAAAACCCCTAGAAAATTAAATCAACGACAAAAACGAAAACTATCCCTTACCCTATGACCTTTTCAAAAATCGTATGGAGAATACCTTTAGCGCAACTGATCCTTACAGTGTAGCGTTAAGTTACACTACTGACATTGAAGGGTTAATATAGCTATTTGTGTATTAAGAGCGCAAAATGATATATTGTCGATTGAAAGAGACAGTTGCCGCGCTCCTTCGTCGCGCGGCAATCTCTTGAAATCGACAATGAATTTGCGCTCGAATTACACACAAGATTTTTTCTACAATCGAGAGTTCACATATTTCCAAAAATTTATTTAATTTGAGGAATGAAAATTAAAAGTACAGTTCTTACAATTTTTTATGACAATTCCAGACGATGAAGAAAGTCTAGATGAGTTTGAAATTGTATGTTCCGCCATT
>JABXWE010013450.1:0-17860 GCA_014611495.1 Limonius californicus
GGGCGTCCCTTACACACTAACCATTCATGCAGCATGCACCCTAAACTTAACTAACTGAATTGCGGTCGCCCCAGCGGGGATTCGAAACCACGCCGGAAAGAGCGCAATTCAGTGTGACCTCGATGGTCAGTGCGTTCTCGCACTCGACCACCGCGGTCCCACATCCTTACAGTCTAACCGCCAACGACCTAGTGATATTTGACTTGAAAGCCCCGGAATGTGTTATGTTATTCTGGAAACCCCGGCCTATAAAATACTAAACAATAACAAACAGGAAACAATGGAAGGATCTAGAATTAGAATGAACTTATTCAGTGTAAAATTATTTAACACTCTAACCACGGAACAAGGCATAGTAAGTACAACATTTTTTATTAACTAAAATAATTTTCAATTACAATCAATGTAAAGATAGGGAATCCAGATATCAAACTTCAACCAAATAATAAAAATTTAAAACATATACCCCGATTATGTGCTATTAAATATCAATGAACAGAACAGCACTAGAACCGTATCCTTGGTTTCTTGCTCTAAATAATCAAAAAGGTAGAAGCCTTACGTTGCTGCCTGATCTAAATTATACAAACGCGGGTGGTCTATTTACACGACAATTTGCGTTTAAACCGTGTATACCGGTTTTAGATAAGTGACAAGCTCATAATATGCTTCACAATATTGTTAAAGAGAGATAAAATGGTGTGTTCCATGCAAGCATCCCTACTCTGTAGAACACAGGCTGCATAGAATATTTCTTGGTACGGCACTCCATCCTTTGACATCGGTTATTAGTTATTGTAGTACCTAAAATAGGCACACATAAAAAAAGTGCTCTCTTACAGCCTCCTAAACAAACTTGACGAAACAACCGCATACGTTTTAATTATACGTCCAGAATTAGTACTGCTGTGAAACTAAGTTAGATCACGTAATAATTACACCACCGAAAGTAAGTCAAAAAATCCAATAACCTGAAGTAGCATGGAAGTTTATGTACATTGTTTGGAATCGAAAGAAGGCGGAACGAGAAAGAACCGGGAACATACTCGTAATTTATTTGCTTCCTTTCTAATTTTATTGTTTTGGTAATTATGTTTCCCCTCAGAAATGGCTGCCATTAAAGCTAACTATTCGAGCTAAAAAATGCTACTCATACATTAGTCAACGTTTCTACATGCATGACATCCAAAATAATTTTTTAAGTAGATGCAGTTCCAAGTAAATGCTGGAAAAATGTAAATATGCACATGCAATGTTTCCCGTATCAATATTTATTGCATGTGAAACAAAATAATTAGGTATAAGAGCATTGCCGGCGGCTATATATCGCGTGAAGAGACATATTAATTTACCTCTTTCATCACAAAAAACATTCACAATAACAATGTAGCATATATGTTCGTGTTTTTGTATAAATTGCGGCGGGACACAAAAAAATTAAAGCATTTTTCCGCGAATCACCAGCAAAGCAACATAACGCTTTTATTAATCACGAAAAGGCGTATAAGCCCAAGTATGTATAGAATCCTCATAAAACGTAAAATATTCCGTATTTTGCATAATCCTCCTATGATTTTATATTAATCCCTTAAACTTTTATTTTTATCGCCTGTTCCCCCGCAGTAAAAAGTAAATTTAAAAAAGAACTCTTTTTACTGGGCGGCGCTGTATTTTTTATTGGTAATAAAGCAAGGGTTGGCTCGAACTTTTAAGTAGCTTGTATACCCCTGGGCGAGCAATTCCCGAAGACGACTGTACAAGGTAATAGAGGGGCATAATTAAAAAGGTCCACCCTCTTAAAGAAAGCGCCGGGGCAGGTTACATTCAACGGGGAATAGTTGCGAGTGGAAAATAAATGAAGGGTGATTTGTAGTACCCACTCCGCAGCAAATGAACTAATGTTGGTTCAGCTTGTTTGGATACAGCACAAAATAGTTTGTTTTGTCATTCAGCTTAAGAGGGTTTCCCGCTGCTTTTATTTGTATGAATTTGGAGCTTCTCGTGATTTCGTGATCTATCATGCAGTATGTCATGGCTTTTCATGCAGGAACAAGGTTTTTCCCAACACAATTACATCATCACCGTTTTATCGTACACAACTTTTTATTTATGCACTTTACACATGTTTGTGCTTCCACCGCTGGCCATTGAAATATTCATGCTTAATATACATTTCATGGTTTTCTGTCCTCTTATAGCTCTTCTTTATATTTCCATGCCGAATTTGATATATATTTAAACAAGTTGAGCTTGATCGAATAATAAAGTCGCGAACTGGAAGGCAAGTATATTTCGAATAATATGTCTGCATAATTGAGTTCTGACGGCGTCTTTATGGCGCCTCCACCAAATGTTACAAATTGTAGTGCTTTAACATATTTTCTTTAATAAACGGATTTAAACATGTAATATTAAACGCAAATTTAGATGTTCTAAAATATATAGGGAGACCGCGCTAGAGCAATGACCGTGGCTCTTGGCTTCGGAGTTATTCTACCAAAGTCACTCAGGTTCGAATCCTTAGCACCGCACTTACCCAGGGTGTTTAAGGTGTCCTAGTTATAGTTGGGGCACGGGGTTTTTCAGCAATGGGGCTTAGTGCTGGGTGTGTAATTGTGTATATATATATTTATAGGTACACTCACACACACAGTCGAACTCCCATATAATTCTTTCAAACTTTTACTATAGTACTGAGGTATACAGGTAAAATTTTGAGCGGTATATGAAATACTATCTTATCTGTGTTTTTCCAAGAATCTTCTATCTTCTTAGTCAAGCGCAAATTTACTTTTGTACACGTATTATAAAATGTTAAGAAATTCATAAAGGTTGTACTTTTGTACTGCTAATGGACTAATATGCTATAGTATAGTCTTTGGTTTTCACATCCCTTAATGTGAATTTCCATTGTACATGCATTTGTTAGTTGCTATCTTGGTGTCGAAATAAGCGGTTATTTAAAAATGGAAAAACGAATTTATAATACCGTAAATTATAAAGTTCTTGTTGATATATTTTGAAAAGTTTGCAAAATTTCGTAACTTAGTATTGATGGCGTCTTTATGGCGCCTCCACCAAATGTTACGAATCCGTGTAGCTATTTTCACATTATTTATACATGTAACTCTATGTAAAATTAACATTTTACAATATCTAAAGCACTTTACTTTGGCAATAACGGTTTTTATTTAATAAACGGATATAAATATAGAAAGTATGATTAAATAATGATGCAGCAAGGGCGACTTTTGAAATTTCAAAGTTTCTTCTTTACTGTTCTACTTCATTTTATTATCATTAATTACGTAAATGGTGTGTAGTATTAATACATACACATAGTTTGAAAATTCCAGTGGCACTTTCATGGCATTATTTTTTAAACATACTGTGTACAAAATAGAATCTATATATTACTCGTATATAAGGACAATTGCTAAAAATTTGTTTGTTGTCTTTCATTACATAAAACTTTAAACTGAAATTTTATGTAAAATGAAAACTAAGTATTAGAAAAATTAAGAATTTTAAATTTAGATGAAAAATACAATCAGCTTCTTAGCTTATTAGTAGTGTTCGCTGCGCCTCGTAAGCCACTGGCCATTACACCGTGAATGTTTCGCCGCAGTTAATTTGCCATTTTTGCGGTATGGTGGTATTTAATATTTACCCAAAAACATAGAAAGCATATACAAGTATCCACATTATCCCAACACTCCGTATTTCTGTGGGAGGGGCTTTAATTATATAAATAGCAAAAACCTTATTTCGTGTTAACTCAAGTTAACAATTGAAGTAACATATGAGATGTCTAACCATAGAACACCATATTTTTGTATGAAATACATATTAAAAAAATTATTTAAATATATGTTTATATTATTGTTTAACACTATATGTACCTAATACATTATTAATTAATTTTTTCTTACCTTACTTCATTGGAAATCGAATTAATTAGTATGTAAAAACAATATTATTAATCATTTGGGTTTCGACGCAATGCTACCTCGAAATACGTATTAAGCGATGAAGAGCTAATAAACTTGTTGAAATAATTAATAATATTCTTTTATTGTATTTTCTAAACTTGGCCAGTCTACTCCTATTCCTTAAATAACAGAGGATCATCGAATGCCTTCATAATTGTTGGGATTCCATATACATAGAGAAAGGTTTACTAATAAAAGTATAATTTAATTTGAGCTATTTATAATAGAAGATGAACTCTACAGACATATCTCTACTTCTATCATGCAAGAGCAACGGAACAACCCTTCGCTGCAAAAGGACTCTTCGGGGCGAAAACGAATCTCCGCGGCAAAAACTTTAGCGACATAAAGTCGGCCTCGAAACGACGAAAAGTTCGCAGCATTAGGGCTAGGACAAAACGTCGACGGCGAACTGTCCAATCTCCTGAAAATGAAATTTAACATTTGCCGCCTTAATAGTTTGATTTGCGGAGACAATATATAAATACATAATCTTCAGGAAATGCTTCTACATAATAAACATTTCAAAGTGAGAGTCGGAATTATATACGATAAACTGTAGGTAGATCTACAATATAAATATAGTATATGTGTACGAATCTAGCAAGTAAACTATATGTTTCTCTTAAAATCCGTACGTATGTATTGACTTTGTATATCAATGCAAATAATTTGCCATAACATTTTTCTTGGTGTTTCATTAAGCACGCCTTTTTGACAAATAACTGCTTTATTTTGCATTATCTAAAGAATCGAATTTTTCCTCGTTTTTCAGTTCAATTTTTTTCCATGTTTTATTAAATTGTTATTAGTAATTTATAATTGTTCAGTTGCTAAATACCGTAGGTTTCCTGAAGAACGTGATATCGTAATTAGTTGCTAAACTGCCCGTTTTTCTATAGGAAATGCAAATATGCAAAGACCAGCATTTAAAGCACACATTTCCATTATTTAAAGCAACAATTAGGAGCAATAGAATGTAAATTAACATTTGTACAATAAAGCAGTATTTAGACGCGTATTTATAGAAGGCACGCCATGGCTCAGTGTAACTTATATTCATCCAATAATTAATGTATGTAAACTATACGCCATGTTTTCATTAAATGAAGGTATAAATTTATAACGTTATAATTCATAACAGATCATTAGGAAAATTTACCGTCGGTTTGAAATTATGGTTCAATTATTTCCAGTTTATAATCGTGCCATTTCAATGTTGGTAGCATGTGACTGATTGCTGCTAAAAGCACAATATGTCATTAGGCGCTTTGTTGTCTGCAAGTTTTCACGAGCATATTAATCATATTAAAATTTAAATCCTAATTATGATTTAGGTAACAGCGCTGAATAACCTACTAACGATTTTGCCACTAAATTTGCTCGGTTTTCTAGTTGAATCGGTGTGCAAACAATACAAAACCGAAAATACCCCGGAGTCACGTATTTCCATGTGATGTGCACATACAATAGTTTGTGTTTTGCACCTGAGGCACGACCGCGTCGTTAATTTATCACATGCTGTTTATGAATATTAATACTTGCTAATTTGAACTGGATTCGTATTTTTTCGCAGATTTTAATGTGTGATTTTTGTTACAGAGGGATGCTTTAATCTTGGAGCCAAGTCATGTGGTAAATTGTGTGTCTAAAGGCAAATCCGAGGTATGTACGCTTCCTCTCAAAGTTATTATCCGATTTACAATTTATCGTACCATAAGTAATTTTCTTTCTGATAGGTAATTTTCACATTTCATGCACATAATTCTTGTAGGTCTCGTGTTATGTAAAACGTCGTGTATACAGCAAGGTGCTGCATGTGAAGCCATTTTCACGACTACAAATTTTATACTTTTACATGTCACGTTCCAGCTAGGATATTGCATTTTAAATTATTACTGCACTTGTAAGATATTCGAGCGAACTCCCAGCTCGCTCACACACGCTAATCCAAAACACCGGATATTTAACTGTTTGCAAACGTTCTCCGATGTTATACATAAGTGTGTATGCTCTGAATGGTAAATTTGCACACTACTTGCTCTAATATTAGTCTTGCACGATATGATACGAAGTCATAACGGGAAATTGAATTTTCACTACATACTTTGAGAAAACTTTATACATTCTGTCCTCATACATTCTGTCCTTGTAAGAAGTTCACTTGGTATTAATTTTCGCAATCACACAAATCCGTACAGCATCGAAAGCCAATAGGAAATTATATATTTCATTATCGAATTCCAAATTCCGCGTAAAATGTGCTTGGCTTGTTAAATTTCCAACGCGATTAAATAACTAATGATGGTGAAATTAATTAAACCACTGTGTTATGCAGAAACCCTCTCCATTCAGAGTGAATTCGATAACGTGATCTGTCCAGGTTCAATATGCAGATCGATGTTACACAGCCCTAATCCTGTCTAACTTTCCTTGGTTTAGAACGACCCAAATGTAATTATTGTTGCTTATCTTTTTATTAGAATTTTTAGTATCAAGTTCTATATTAGTAAAACTACGTGTTATCATGTTTATGGAAAAGCGAATCTGTCCAACATTTTATACGCGAAGATTGAATTATGTCTTAATTTGCTAAGAGATAATCACGCAATATTCAATTTCCTCTGTAAAATAACATTATCTGTAAGTTTTTCACTAAGAACTGGAACAATTTGAGAACACTCTTTACGTTAAACTACCCAATGATTTTTCTGTAATAAGTTGAATTTAGTGAAATCGTGTTTTTACTATTTCAGAACAGTTTAGTTAGGTAGAAGACTTTACCCGAGATGTAATTCTGCAAACATAGACTTAAATTTTCGAGCACTGTAAGCACAGTAGTTTCAAGTACCTATATGTAATTATTATGAAAATAATATTTCTCATTAATAAAAATAACTCAAAAACAAATTTCTTTAATGCGTTAGAGAAGCTTCGATTCATATGAGATTATTACAAGAAGTGTTTGTGTTGTAGACTGTAGATTTGTAGACAGAAGTTATATTTCATGTGCCTTCATTACTTTGTGATTCCTTTCTCCAACAACCGAAGAACAGTTGTTCATAAAAGTAACGGGAGTATTTTTGCGATTCGGTTTTACTGTTGCAAAATGGTGAACACATTAAAACAGATTTATATTAGAATGTTTCTCTCCCATAGATCAATGCGATTTGGAGATCTTCAGTATAAAACTGCTTTGAAGCATAGCATGTTGAATTTCCAATTGCCTCCATTGACAATAAACAATTTAAAAAATTCCAAATCGGTTTGTTTCCTGTTACATGAGGCATTACTAAAAATGATGAAAATACTGTCTATTTTGTGATTTTCATCACAATTAATACATTTTTATATAGGAACGAATCACGTAATATTGTATTACAGTACAATATGCAGTTGTATAGTTTTTGACTTACTGTTTAAAAAATATATTAACAACTTAGAATTTAAAACTGTTTTCAACAAGGTGACGAACACTTCCGGCAGTTGTTACTATTAATAATTTTATATTTAATTATATTTTCGACACTGCGCAAGCGGTACAAACGAGGATCATGATAATAATAATAATTATTATTATTATATTTTTCTATAGCCAATGTCATATTTGTAAGTGAGGTTATGTATACGTGGCACTAAGTTACGACATGCCATCACCTAAACAAAATTAAACACACATCTCGTTATGACCTCCACTAAAAATAGTGCACTCCTTCGTAAACTATGACAAATTTTAAACAAATAAATTTAATAAAGCAGATAATTTACTTTCATACGTTTTGAAAAGGGTCTCCTCCAAGAATTGAAACTGTTCCTGGCGAATTTCGACACCACTTTTCAGGCATCTTCCAGACCAATTTCTTATAAAACATTTCTATTGGGACACTGAAGATACGAACACATACAACATTCTTAAATATATTGCAGAACAGCAACCGGCGTGCTTCGGGGGTACGGCAAAGCGGTCGATCCAGGCTACCACTACGATGGTAGTAATTAAATCAAGAATAAATAATAAGCATTCTTAAAAAGCAATACAACAAAGTAATTTTAAACGCAAGCAAACGTTTATGACACTCGTGTCCAAAAACGTTTAGACCATTGAAGACTACAGTAAAACAATATTCAAGGATAAGGTAGTCAAGCAGCAGTCTAAAGATTTGTATTAAATATTCTTTCTGCTGAATGGTGAATAAACGATAATAAAACGGGTGACGTTCGTTAAAGGCAAAATTAAAACATACATGCTTTTAATATTCCTTTTTTAAACATTTGATTTCGTGTTATCTCGAATTAATATGATACAGTACAACTTCTTACATGCAATTTACATAAACAAACGTAATCGTAACCCCACGGTATCTTAAAAGCTGGTTAGTACTTACTTCTTACAACCATAGTATTCGTATTTTAAACTAACATACAATTTGTAGTTCCTATTTAAAAGATCAGAAAATTAGTTTTGACAAAAGGTTTCACATGTATAAAGTTTCAGGTTGCCAGAACTACTCTCATCAAATGAACTAATTGCAGGCTTTCCCATTTATTTTTGATAGACCTGTTAATTAAGTTTTTGTTTGTTTTTGCTAAACTTTTGTTTGATATTGGAGGCTTTCAAATCACAACAAAGATTTTCATTAGACAAAGTACCTTCATGGCAGGTCAAGTTTTAGAAAAAAGCTATACCTGTAACGTAAAGTAACTTCTCGCCTTTTAGTAGATATTTAAGCTTTTAAAATAAATTGATTCCTTATATGTAATTTTACTGGTGTATTGTCATTGTAGTATGCGATCAAAGAAAACTTAATCGCCGTTATATTGTAATAAGAATAGGAATCGTATGTCTTTGTTTACTTTGTGTCAACTGATATGCCGTTGGTCTCGGTGCGATATGTTTTTCTGGGCATTTAAATCCAAGAATTCGTTTTGAATTACCAATTATTTATTTGCTTTTACTACCAAATGTACATCATTCACTCGCAAAATTAATTTACACGCAATAGTGCCATGGAATTGAATTACAAGTAATTGGGTTTTAGATTTTTCTGTGGTTACTTGTCTTTTATTATTTTTTTTATTTACTACCACACGGTGTTGAATTTTAACTTAATTCAGGTTTATTATTTTTTATTAGTTATACCCCTAATAGCTAGGGCTAATAGTAAATAATAATAATAAATTATTATACAAAACACAACCAATTCCTATGTTTATTTTAAAAGAAAATATAGTATTAAAATAATAACATAATAATTAAGTACAAATGCAAAAAAATTCCGATTATTGAAAAATATTATTGATACACACATCAGAAAAATCTAGGGATATTTTAAAAATGTCAGTATTTTAATTAACAACATAGATTTCCAAATATATACCTAGCGGGTGGCCTACCCAGTCACTTTAAATAATTGGGTACCTGCGTTCGAATCAACAAGGAGTAATAATGCGGTTATCTGATGTGTCATGCTCACCACATCACCACGTATCATTAATTTGGGACGCGATAATCGGGTGTGAGAGCAAGGTCATGGGAGCTCTGACCTCCTGCCTTGCAGGCCAAACCCCTTCATGGGGTGTAGAGCCGCACCATTATTATTATTACTATTTAATAGGTAACAATAGAAACAGTATTTAAAAAAAAAGATTTAGCTATGCGGACAATTCGCGGGAATGCCAAAACAACACATTTTAATACAGAGTTTGACCTCCAGCTTGGTTACTCACAACAAGTTTTTGTTACCGCTTTTACATGTTTTCCACAACAAACTATTCGGCCTTGAGCATTTTAACTGATATATACGTTAAATGTACAATGTAAAAGATACACAATCTACTTTTATGATATTATAAATATATCCATATATATCCATATATCCGATGTGTGTATCATCTGCTTGGAGGTTAGGAGCAAAACCAAAACGTTTGGATTTTCAGCTTTCAGAACAAGTTTATTATTTTTCAAAAAATCGTTATGTACTTTGATCTTTATAATGGCAATTTTTATTGCCGTTTTCAGCTGCAATGGCAGATCTTTCGCTTTTGTATACCATAATTTCTAATTGCCACCAAGTTAGTATGTTTTATAAACAAAGCTTAAGGATATAGCAGCTATATTCTTTGGAGTTTATTATCATACAGTTCATGCATCAAAGTATCGTGATAAGCATTAAATACATTTGCTTTTAGAATTCTTCTAAGTAAAGTTCTGCTAATACCCATATTTGTGTTTAGATCTCTTTGAGTAAGGACTATACAGCCTGTTTCAGAGTAAGCGCCTTATTTTTTTTTAGCCACACTATGGGTACTACGTTCAAAATATTTGGCAGTAATATCTTTCAGGACATTCTCTACACGATGGTGATATCAGATTTTCAATTGGACGAATTATTTCAAAATGGCGACTTTCAACTTTTTTTTTTAAATGGAACGCCATCATTTTTTTTTTATTATTGAGATCCTAAAAACATTCTTTTTACGATAGTATTTCGGTTTTCGTAAAAATTCATTTCTTTCCCTATCAAAAAGCAAAAAGCACTGTTCCATGTCCGTAATCGTTCTGGACGTACATCTTCTGGAACTAACAAATTTACTTTCGTTTCTTGCAAGACGTTTAGATACTTTTTCAAGCGGTGGTATTCTAATTGAATAGTGCCTGATATACAGGGTGTAACTAAATTGCTTGCACCAAACTTGGGCTTGGGTTTGGGAGTTCTCCACTCCAAAGCAAGATAAAAAGTTTATATAAACATGGCTCCTAAAAAGCTTCGTTGAGGAGTTACAGTCTTCTAAAGTGCGGCTTGTCCGATCACTTTTCTCCATATAATTATAGTAATTGTTGGACCAATGTTTTGAAATAGTATGTGCATGAAAGTTGCGGGTTAGAGCCTAGTTTCGTTTTAATAAGTGCACCAGGGGCGTCTTTTATGTTATTTTCGAAAATAATCTTATTCGATATGCAAAAACGCAATGCAAATGCATTCACATAAAATTTCAAAACATTACCATAACAAACTATGTATTACCATAATTATATGCTGAAAAGCGATCGGACAAGTCTCACTTTAGAAGGCTATAACTCCGTAACGAAGCTTTTTCGGACTCATGTTCATATAAATTATTATTATGAATACGTTTTTCTTGTTTTATTGTGAAGAACTATCTCCCAAAGTTTGGGCAAGAATTTTAGTTACGCCTTGTATAAATTGCTTGCTGCAGTCGCATTTCCACGGAATTCTCTAAAGAGCACTAAATCTGTCTTTTCTCGTTATTTAAAAACATATTACTTAAAATTTTAGGTACATTGACAGCTCGACTTAGATTCGCATAAGCAGGCAACATCGATCAATTAAATTAAAGAAATAGTGATTATGGTTGCTATGCTGTATGTATATTGGGTTGCGTCCACCACTTTTAAGGAGAGACAACTTACCGAGCCCACTCTGTATTAGTCAATTAGTCTGTTCTACGATTTGGTAATTTTAGTGACGTCAGTTTTTTGATTATTTCGTTATCAATATTTATTTTAAGTGTAGAAAAACAGTTTTAAATGATTTATAATATCTCTCTTCATCATGCATCACATTACAGATACCATTTATGCCTTGCTCTATTAATGTGGAATTACATTTTGGAGCATCCTGAGTTTGCAGTATTATAATATTATATCACAAATATTAAAAAATACGTCGTTTTATACTCATCTAATTGAATACAACGTAATGAAATAAAATAATTATTCGAGTACATATACAACACAAATATATTCCAGACTAATAAGAGTCTGGATTTGTATATTTTTTACAAACGTCAGTTTACTTTATATGAGACAACGTTGCTGAGGCAACCTTTTTAATTTAATGAAGATTGACTCGCATTTTCGAACTCCTACTTTATTTAGCGTTATCAAGAAGTTGCGTTTCTTTCAATTCATTCTCTCTCTGCGAACAAAGGACCGAACTTCAAACGAACTTATCTCATTTAGAAATTATAGACAAGATTTTGAAGTAGAATTCGTCTCGAATTTTCAATCTCTAGCATAAACCAGAATAAAAAAGTTCTTCAAGTTTTGCATTTATGAAGCTTGTTATGTAAAGTGAAATATGAGTACGTTTTGTGTATTTAGTCTGTAATTTCGCAGAAATTAAGTCAATTCTAATGCAAATTTTATCTTCTTTTTGTTATTAAGCATGAATGCTTTACTGCTATCTGATTTTTCTAGTTGTAATTAAACTTTTTATTGTTTTAATTAATTACAGAACATTTGAAAGCTTGAAACTTTATATAGTTAAGCAAAATTTCCAATAGCTAATTGTTTTCGCTGCGCAATTTCACCAACACTTCCCCACGCCTATATTCCTGTCGGACTCCTAGAACTTAAGCAATTCACTTATTCCGCTTTAAAGTGCAGCTAATGGATTGCGACAGTACACAGCTCTGAAATTTGAAAGCAGCTCGGTTTCTAGCTCCTGCGCTTGTTCATGTTACTAAATGCAAATCGACACCAAGAACTACTGCAAAGTCAAAGCCGTTTGAGTAAAAGCAGCAACTGTAGCAGTAATTTATCGGATTTGCACTTTTAAGCTCATCAATAAAGAAACTGGCCTCATTTTTAGGTTGGGGCCATTTAGGTTAGAGAAAGGTTTTTATCGCATCACTTAGTTCATAAATAACAGGTTCGGTGCCATCAAGAATGTTTATGGGGTTGCTGAAACTGGGGCATTTATAGTTTAATATCACTTTAGGCAATTTAGTAAAGCTTACATAAATTTGTTTGGGTAATTTTCAAAGCTTTTTAAGCCTCTTTACGCATTTTAGCCCGTATAACGCATCTACCTCGAGAGCCACTCACTCTTTCATTTGCTCCCCTACGTTGCAATTAACAATAAGCTTTTTATTTAAAACCGAGAGTCATTTGCCACCGCCGCTTGCTTTCGAAATGAGCGTTTTATTATTTCACCGCCGACCCTTCTTGTTTTCCTTTTCGTCGATTGCTGTCTTTGTAAATATTTTGTAAACAAGTTAGTAGGTCTCCCCTTTTTGCTTTTCCACTTCTGCTGGTGCTTTTTCAAAAATGGCCATGTTTTAAGAAATTTATGAGCTTTTCAAGTAAGCAATGTATTTAATTAAATACTGCATTCGTATTTTCAATCTGTCACTACAATCAAAGCAATTTTAGTTTTGACAGTCAAGGCATTTAAACGTTATCAAGTTCGTACTAGAAATGTCAAACTTGGCGAACTTACAGTTAATGAATGGCATTAAGCTAAAGTTTCCACGACTAGAGAAATATTTTACTTACTGCTAATTTCATAAAATGAACGGAGCAACGACAGCACATTTGTATTGTTACAAAAAGAGGTTTCAGCTAATTATTTTAAAAATAAAAGCCCCAATTGAAAGTGCTGTTAGCTTTAATGTAAGCCAGAAAGCTCAAGTAATTCGTGCACTCGTGACAGAAAAAAAGCCGCTGTGCATGCCTGAATAAATTGATCTCTCTCATAGCTCTAGTTGGGTACATCTATTCCGTTCCTAAATATTGTTATTTGCTAATTGAAATCTCAATCAGTCAACCGAAATGACGCTACTAACACGAAGTTGAAATTAATTTTGCCGCGCTCGCCTGACCTAATTTGTAATTCAAATGTTGCCTCTCTCGAGATCACCAATTGAAACAATGCGCATAGCGCCGAACATCCGTGTATTATAGAATAAAATTAACCTCAGTACATATCCCGCGAGATATTTTTAAATTGTGCCCTTGCAAATCCAAGCAATGAGCCCATTATATAAAAATAATAACGTTATATTCAGTATTAAAGAAATAGTTATAATTTTCGATTTGATAGGAAATTAACAATAAGTATTAATTTACAAGATGTTTTCTAACAAATGAAGTAAATCTGAAAGTTCTACTAACTTCAAGATTGAATATAATTTTTCCTTAAATTATAGAATTTCTAATACAGCATTGTAAAGAAAATTTACGACATAGGTCGTCTGCATAAGACAAAATGGTTGTCTTTACCATTGCCATATTGTTTATAATATTACTACAAGTATTTAATAATTATCAAAGTATAGTTCAGTGGCTAAAAGTATGTACTATACAAGAGTACAAAATATGTATTTCCGAAACTGGTAAAAGTGAACATTTAAATTGCTTGATAAACACGGATGGATTCTTCAGAAGTTCTCACAAGATGTTTAATAATTAGTAAAGCGTAGACTGCATAGACCTATAACAACACTGGAGTAAAAATGAAAGAATTTCGTAAAGGGCGTTCGGATACTTTTAAAAATGCACTATGCGCATATAACACTACTTTCTTTACATTAAAAGCATTACAGAAGGTACTAAGACAGATCATGAAGAACAATTAGCAGAGACTTAGGTCAAATTTTCATTATAACCAACTATAAAAGATTACTTTAAATATTATTTGTATCTGTACTGAATAGTTTTTAAACAAGAAGAATTCATGATATGGTTTTTTAATATGGTACAGAGATTCAAATGTTGTGATAACTAGACACATTAAGGCAGCCTGTACATAGCTAATTGGTTTTGTTCCTTTTAATTGGATCAACTGTTTGGTATCATGCACAGTACAGTTTTAGTATATAGATAATAGATAACACGAAGAATGACAAGGTCATCAAAGCAATTACACTGTTTTAAGTGTTTATTATTTACAGTAGAATAAGTTTCTTTCAATACAAGCCCACTGGTTAATCACTATCCTTGACTGAAAGGCTAAAGTTTTGGGGGAGTTTTCATTTCAGTTTTTCAATTGATATTCCTTTATTCTTTATATGTCGCAATTAGAACAGTTATTTATATTACGTGAAATTTTTTGTTTTCCTTGATATATGCAAGACGGGAATACTCAGTTCATTGTAAATATGCTTATTACGAATGAACCATTGTGCAGCGACAACAATGCCTAGCACTTTTCTTTGTAAGTTTTTAAAATAATCCGTCCAGATTTGTCAAACAATTTCAAATTCTGACTTTCGCCAGGATTAAAAGACTTTTGTACGCTTATACAAAAATAACAATCGCTACGGATGCTAAGCTATCTATTCAGAAATAAATATTTTTGTTTTATAGAGTAATAAATAATAGCAGCAACTGAACTATACGGTGATGACTATTAAACAATTGTAATAAATGTATGGCTTAAGAACAGACTTCCGTTCTGTTTTCCACAACCTACCCTTATCGACATTTTTGTTGATCATGCTGTACATTTTAGGAAATGTGTTGTAAGTTCTATTTTGAGCTCTGAAGCACTGCTAATGAAAATACACGAAATTTTAAAAATGCAAGGACAAATTCATTTGTATTACATTTAGAATGAGTCTCAATAATATAAAAACCAACCAAACCCCTCCGCCAAACTTTAGCAAAAGTTTCCATAAACCTTTGTTGTGTAATTGAGGAAAACTCTTTGCCAGATACCAATGTAGTTATAAATTGTGAATAAACTCAGCATTCCCATTAACAGTTGTCAGGAAGGGGTACGAATATTGAGATTAATCTCTTCCAAAGGGAGTTTTACATGGTTGAAAAGAAAATATCTTTCGCAAATATCTTTAATGGAATTTTCCAAATATGAACCTTATTGGAGATGGTTTTCTAAAAGATGATACGAAATTATCAAATTGGATATAGCTGTATATTCTAAATAAAGGTTAAATATTATTACTTTTTCTTTGTGAAATTAGAACCAAAATGATAATTAATAAAATTTAATGCGTTTCTTTGGTATCGTTAATTATTTTGATTACATACACGGTTATTCATAAGAGATGGTAAGTCTGTATGTACATGTAATGCAATCCACTATTACACATGTACACATACAGATCAACTCTTTTCTGATTTTAATTTTAAATATTGCAAGATAGTGTTAATATGATAACTAGTTATGAGAGAATTTATTTTATTGACGTAACTAAAAGTTTGGTAAACAGCATGGCATTCGACCTAAATTCTGTATGTATGTATGTATATATGAATGTATTGTAATTTCATAAACTAAGAAATAATATATTTCATTTGCTAGCAATTACCACTTGTCTATAGCTGATAAATTGTCATACGAATATAAAGCAAAGTTGAATTTTTTTTTGTGGTATTGTAAAAATGTAAATCTGGTTGCTTCTAAACCTTTTAATGCTCACTACCAGGTATGAATAACCTTTCATGTGTAGCATATTTTTTTAAGTAAACCAATGTGTAATAAGCAGGCAATATACTGGATTAGAACAGTAATTAACATTAACGCACAACCGGAGTGCCAAACCTCAAGGATCCGAATTCGCAGTGTCAGTTTATATTTAGACTTATAAATATGTAATACGAGCATGAGTAATCAAGATCAAACATTTTGGAATAATCAACAACAGCTAATCAAATTTTGATAGAATGTGTGGAAGGTGAACATCATTATTTGCATTTCATTGACTTTCAGCGGAACCATTACCTGAACATTTCACATAGTAATGTTACATTTTTTTTGGAGATTGTTTTTATGTAAGATAGTATGTATGCATATGCAGATTCTCGTCTGAGAAAAGCAGCTTAAGTATATAAGAAGCACAATTACTTAATTTGTAACAGTCTGGGCCTTTCGACTAGTCATCCCCCTTTCGTTACATTTATTTCAATTCAACAATGCTACTTATGGGCATTACACATATTCTTTGTGTATTGTTGCTGTTTAAAAACATATCAGAATCATATGATTATAAAAAAATAATAAAGTTTGTTTTGTAATAGTCCGTTTATTTTACACATTATTGGCAAGGACCTATATTGCTGACATTTTTATAACGTACATAACAGCTAAGGTAAATTCTGCTATAGTTCTTACGATGAGCATTTTTCAGTTTCGGATTAGCGCTTTATTTGCATACCACAAACTGAACCCTATTCTGCCTTTGTTAGTTGCTCGCGGATTCATATTTCCGACAAAGACGTATGTCGTAGTGAGATCTGTGAACGAAACAACACTAACACTGTACGTGAGACGTATTCTGTCGGCTGACACGGTAAGTAGAAAGAAACAGAGATACTTGAAGAATTGTAACGCCCAGCTAAAAGAACGGCGACACAAGGAAATAATTTTTCCTACACAAAAAAAAATATCTAACGACAACACCAGTAAGGTCCAGGTACCTAGACAAGGGTTTGACCAACGTCGGTCGGAGAAGGAAGGGTTCAAAGTATGTAGGCGCCACCTGTTTAGAAAAATAAACCCTTGGCTCGAAGATGACGTAGATAAACAGGAATCTCCCTGAGAGAACGGACTTACCTTACTGATAACACTTAAGTCTTTCATATAACTACAAGACACAATAAAACAACAAAATACTTGACGTAATTTTCGAGTATAATCAATAAATGGAAAATTAAATTACAGTTAACTATAAAGATTTGACCAAATAAAATCGTTCATTAATATCTCAAAATTATTGACCCCAAATTGGTCACAAATATATATAGTATAAATATCTTTCAAATAAAGAACAGACCACAAACGTCCCTGTCTGATTTAATGATTCGTATAATGATTAAATTTAATCCTGGGGAAAACGATAATGCGTCAATAATAAATGAAGTTAACAAGAAGCCTTAACTAGCCTCACAAAAATAATAATTCAATACGTAACACGCCTAATTCACGATAAACGAGATCTCGATTATGTAAACTAAGAATTAAATACCTACTATTGAGGTATCAGCGCATCGACAAAAAAATAATAGTTCACGCAATATCCTCCCTTATTGAATTTCTGCGTCAATAAAAATTAAATCAGAACCTCGAAATATGCGGACCGTTTACAAAAGTTATAAAATG
>JABXWE010013451.1:0-27688 GCA_014611495.1 Limonius californicus
ATATCGTATTCAACACAAAAGAAAGATAAACCTTAAGCCTTTAGCAAATATTTTCAGATATTAGTAAATTCGATATATTTGTTTCTTTCTTTATAAAAATTAACCAACGCAATGGCAATACTTAAATACAATTTTACGGAAATGTGATAATTCTAAAATATAAATAAACTATAAATCCCTATCTGTGAGATTGGTATATTTAATTACCTGTGAATGTTTGTTTAGAATCTTTTTATTATTTATGTACAGTTTGTGTGTCTTACTAAAATAAATTTTTAGAATAGTTATTGCGAAAATTGTATACCCTTGAATGAATAGACCTGAGACTTTAATATTTGTAAGTCCCTTTAATCCAAGGCCACTAAATATGTTAAAGAAGAACTCTATTGCATGGCTAATTAGAATTACTAAATGCTAAGTATTAGTAATCGAATCACTAAATATGGTAATGTTTTGCAATATATTGAATTTTATATTAATATATGCAAGGAATTTTGTTTATATTAATAATAATGGTAATGCAGACTCATATAAAGACTCAGATAAAACGCAATTACTGCATCAAAGTGCGCTGCAGAATTGTTATCTCAATTGTTAAGTTAGTTTATTTATAGTACGAAGATTTCAATAAATTAATTTTCAATCAGTAACATTCTTGTTTTCAAACACTAAGGAACTAACATATTTCAGGTAAGAACGTGGATAACAAAACTTTAATTAGGCAAAATAAGTTAACACCGTAAATGCAAATATGAAGTTCTTGAAAACTTGCAAACTCGATACCTACCACAGGAGATAAGCACGATATCTTAAATTCACCGCAGACACAACCTTGTTGGTCTTCCTCGCTGATCTGCTGTCATGTAAAATATACGTGGCAAAATGAAATGTACGGCAGTATAGAAACCGCAAACCAATGACGATACTTCTAGATAACATTTTTACATTTTCTTATACAACTTGCACATGCCGTACATTTACATCAGTTCGGTGTTCGATAATAACACCGAGCGTTGCGTAAGTGTCTGACCCTGTGTCACAACACTAATCTTACAAACTTAAAAACAAACCAAAACTACAAACAATTCCTGGAATTTACAAACATGAGCCGATCCGAAGAACTAGAACTGCAGTTTTCACCCAATAGGTGGTCAAGAAGGTATCGAGCGGAGGAAATCGTACAAAAGCACGTGGAGTTTATCACCAAAGGTAATAAAACTTGATTGTACTCAACAATACATTTAGAATATGTTTATGTTATTGCAGCTAGTAATGCGGCGAAAAAATCTGTGCCGTGCCAACTTAATGTGCCTTACGGAGAGACAGAACACGAAAAATTGGATATATTTGGAACAGACTTGTCTGATGGTAAACTATTATTTTTATTGCCATTTATTTACTTATTTCCTACATATAAAATTTAATTAATGGTAAGAAATATTTTTCTAATACTATGATACAAAATTGGAAACATAAATTATTATTGGTGTCGATCAAGTTACATAGCGCTATCAGAAAATTTATTAACTCTCAGAAAAAAACTGCTGCATCATTAATAGGGACAATTATTTTAGCAGCTGCTTCATTTCTCACCAGAAGGGCTACTAAAATCTAATAATCTGATGATAACCTCACCGACAATCGTTGCATTAAATATGACGTTATCATGGCTATCTTTTGAGTAAAACACTATATAAACCTTCAATCAATACTTCCATTGATACAATTTTTATAAAAACAACATCCTTCGAAATAGTGAATGTATTCGCATGAAAAATAAGATTACCTGTCTCCCCAAAAGAGAATTTAAAAAATTTGAATGCTGGCTATTCTTATCTTTTGTTTTCTGAAGGGTGTGGACTTCCCCCAAGTACAATGAACTCTTTATTGAAAAAAACATTTAGTTTTCTTTTCTATGTGAATGGTGGATGTAGAGGGTGTTAATGACCAAATGTAAGAAAAAGTAGTGGCCTTAGTTTAGGAGCTAGAAAGTTCGACATCCCATTATATTCGCTCTTCCATTATGGAAAATTATTGTTTGGAAAAGATACCAAAAACCGTATTTACTTTCCGTTTCAGGTTTCGCATATATTCGATAAACATTTAATTCCATATTTTTTTGTTGTACCTTGGCTTGTCAATTTCACACTCCAACACGAGCATGCACGCACGACCACAGAGATTTTCAACCTACTTGGTTGGGGACAAAACGCGTATTTGCACCATAAGTTTAATAGAAAAATTTTCGCTATCACATTTCTGGTGGTAAGGTAAAGTAAAAAGTCAGATATTGTTGGGTTCAAAACCGAGAAATATGTTAGAATATTGTATTATAGAATTTACGATGTTTGCATTAACATAGGGATTCTCGTGTAGGTACATACATAAACGTTATTTACAGATTTTTGTTTAAACAGATGTTTTAAATAAAATGCAAATCTTTGAATAATTTGAAACAAACGCTTGTTTTTTCTAAAGCATACGTTAGTATTTTTTTAATCCTTAAGGGCACACAAGGGAAGGGCGTTTTTATAAATAAACTATCAAATGGTAGATTTCTTTCATAATATTATTTAACATTTTGAACTAGGTACCGTATATTAAACATAGGAACTTTGGCAATTAAATTCCCGGACTGGCACAATAAAAAGTAACACAATTTAATTAACAAGAAAAATGTTTGATATTTAGTCAAAGTAACTTCCATTTACTTTAATACACCTGTTGCAAGGTTTTAAACGTTTTTGAAAACAGTCGGCAAAAACGTTCGATGAAACTCCTTTCAATTCGGTGGTTACATTTTTCTTAATAGCTTCTATGTCCTGAAATCGTGCCCTGTTGAGAACATTGTTCATTTTAGAAAAAGTTTGCTGGTGCCTAGCAAGTGAATAGTGTGATTGACCTTAACGCCATATTCTATAAGAACTAACTTCAATATCAGTTCAGAATAGATGTAAGTGCATTGGCATTCAACAAGAACTAACTAATCCTTTCACTAAATTGAGGTGGCACACAAAAAATGCGTTGCAATATCTTCATCACTTTAAAGTAAAATGTACTATTTACTGCTTATCCTTCAAAAAAAACTTTTTTTTATGGATTCATCATCATCATTGACAGGCTTTTCGTCCCACGGCTGGGCATCGGCCTCTTCTCTGCCACGTGTTTCTCCTAACATTAAAATCCCACGGTTGCAAGCCGGATTGAGAAATTGTGTATGGTGGGTTGTAAACAAGATTTTTATAAATCTGCATAGTACTGTTTAGGTTTCGAACCCAAGTGATAATCGACGTTTTACTCAGAAAGCGAGCGCTTTACCAACTGAACTGTCACCGCTTTTATTGATTACACAGTGTTTATCGAAAAAGGTAATCAGTATGATTTCGATTATGGATTTTTACAAACTTTACTCTTTGGGTCCTGGTGATGATTTTCCAATCTACTAAATGCTCTGTTGTTTCGTCTCAGAATCGTACATACGCAGAAAATTAACATTGTTACATCTGTGCTCTGTTTTTACTCATCCATAAAACTGCGTGGGATGATCTTTGCGCAAATCTTTGGCTTACCCAAATCTTCATATAATATTTGTTATTTTCCATCTTACGAAAGGTCATGTGGTGCGCTATAATTGTCATGTGTCACAAGTTTAACTCCTCCGGTCTTAAGCTAACACTTCTGTATATTCTGAGGTCGGGTTTCTCGACAATGAAACTCACTCTAAAGTAAAAAAATTATTAAAATGATATGCTTTCAGATTCTCCCATTTTCATCTACGTCCACGGTGAAGACTTCGGCCATGACCTAAATAGAGAAATATCAAGCTATGTGGTAGAACCCTTGTACAAATACGAATTTAAAGTGATAATTCTAGGCTACACTGTATGTGCAGAAGCTGCTCTGGCACGTACAATGGAAGAAATTCAAAAAGCATTCCTGAAATGCGTCGAGTACGCCAAAAGCAATGGTTCAAGGTAAAAAATACTTGAAGTAGGATACAGCCTGTACATGTAACATATACAGTATGACGTACGTAATTTGTCCGATGCAGTACATGATTTATGCGACACAAATTACATACATCATGACAATTAAGAGTACTTAAATAATAAAAGTGTTATTGACGTTAAAGGTTGCCTACCGATACTAAGGTATAAATAGTAAATCTCTAATTATATATGTACTGTATGTTGCATAAGACAAGTACTGAGCTGAACATGTTATGTGCTTTACTTTGTTTTAATGACGTCATTTTGGTACAACACATGGAATGACATAGCGCTACACTGCAAACCTGACTGCCTATTGCAGAAAACAAATATTAATTCGACCCTTAGTGGCAATAATATTGAAATTACATCAAAGCCTAGTCCTTACTGTTAATAAAGTGAATAAATACATTCCCTCAATCTGAAACTTAATACATCCGACGAAAAAAAATTAATGACGGCTGTCATACGTCCAAAATATGAGATAAAAGTTAAGTTTTCATTTATTTTCAAAAATAAATATGTGTACAATGTGACTGATCTCAAAGCGTATATTGTGGTTACGGAGAGATAGAAAAAAAGTTTTTTTACATTAAATTAAGGCGACCATGCTACATGGCTCCAAGACCACATGTTGGGTGGCCTCTGGAACCTAAGGTAGACAGACCTGACGGAGGAAAAAAAGATGACCATTCGTCCCGTAAAATTTTATTAATTTAATGAGACACAGAAACTACCGTCTTTATGAAGCATGTACCATATTGTACCGGTTTGCGCAATTTTATGCCCTTTAATCTTTAAAGTATGCGCTAGGAAATTTCGCATCAAGTAGAAAATAGCATTCGTGATTCGGCTATTTTTTTATTTCATGCTTATTGATACTGCAGCCTATTGCACAAACTCATTGACCACATCACTGCAATCAATTTGTGCGCAAGCGACGCCTACGGCCCTTTATTTTTGTTTAGTCGTTAATTGTCCCGCAAAAATGGCCACCAAAATGACACATGGTAAATTTATATTAAGTTTATGTTGATCTATAAACAGCCAAGTTAATTGACTATTGTGTTAACAAAATATTAGGTGTGATTTTGGGCTAATAGCCTAATAGCCTGGCCCAAATCAAGGTTGACGGATGGCTGTCCAAGCATGTAGTGTTTGGTGGCCAGGCAAATCCCTAAACTGTTAAAGAACTTGTTGGCGATTATTTTTATAAAATCCTAGTTGCACTTCAATATTCAACGATGCATTCGTTGCCAATCTAAGGGCTTTGTTTTGCAAAACTCGTAATTTACCTAAGTAAGTTTTCGTGCTGCTACCCCACACTATACAGTCATAAATTAGGACTGAATGCAAAACTGATGTGTAGAATAGGCGATTCAAGCTAAGCAATACGCCCTCTGGCGGAATTGTGATGAACTCCTGAAACACAGACGCGAGTGACAATTCCAATATAATCATTTGGTTTTAATAAATTATAGTAAGCTACATTCGTGTATTATAAAATATAATTAAGCAACTAAAACGTCAATTCTTGAAGAATGGAGTTTCCCTCAAAGAAGGAAAGCAACGACAAAACGTTTTGCATGTTTAATTGCGATTCTAAAAGCAAAAGGTGCCGTATCCTAGTTTTTCATTATTTTCCAAAAGCAGGAGCTAGAAATGTTGCAGTAGTGAACATATGTATTTGGCCTAACTGAAATAATTGGCCTCAGGATCGTTTAACCATTCGGGATAGAATCATTCTGACTTTCATTAAGTTGAAAAATAACTCGTCGTATGTTGTTTTAAGCTTATTGTTTGGTGGTTTATCTTCACAAACGTGTAAAACCATATTTTATATTATGTTGAATGTCCTGTACGTAGTACTTAATCCTACAATTTATTTTCCTAAGCGTGATGAAATTTTAGCAAATCTACCTACATGTTTCAGTAAGTTTAAAAATGTTAGTCGTTATTGATTGTACAGAAATTTTTTTACAATGTTCTAATTGTCTGTGTTGTCGAATTCGAATTTACTCGCATTATAAATAATATAATATAATATAAATAATAATTATAAATAAATTATTGTCACTCATAATTACGGCCAAAATCGAACAAGAACAAAAAATACATACATTCACTAAACCACTACACTGCGCAACGATTTATTTACAACCTGCTGGCGAGTGAGACTGTGTTTCACCTAAAACAGCTGATTGTGTGCGCGCGGGAAAAGTTAATTTGAATCGCCTATAGCTTTAACACATTTTATTTTAAATGGTGAATTTCTACTAATATTTGGGTAAAGGAGTCGCAGTTTGTTGCGTTCCATGATATCGCACTTTTATCGATTAACTCTCCCCCCATTGTGTTATGATCAATATGACCCAATCGCGTTCTTCTAATGCCCATAAATCGTTTATTTATTTAAGTATTTTGTTGTCGCTCTATGACTTTTACTATTTTACTCTGATAACGGGTACCTAGATTGATAACAAAAAAATACATTTAGTTTTTTTTATGCATTTGTTACACTTATTATGTTCGGGTCAATATGACTCGACGATTAGTTTAGTTAAAATTTAAGGAACAAGAAGCGAATTATTATCATAAAATAACGTATTTTATTGGTTTTGTTTTATTTTCATAGAAATATCGTATATTTCTACATTTATTGAACAACAAGCTGATTCCTGTTAGTACTCGTCCATAGCCCCGCGATATATTCTGCCTGTGAGTACCCGTGTGTTAGTTAGGTGGTAAATATCAAACTTGATGCTACTTTAATAAGAAACAACAGAGGAAGAAATTATTGAAAATGTATAGTAAGAGATGATTGGAGGATAGTGAACTTGAGGAACTTCTGTATGCTTCTGTTGGTGATGATAGTGCTTCTGAAGTAGAGGACCATTTGTCCGAAGCTAAGGTGTGTAGTAAATCGGATGATGAAGTGAAAGCTAGGAATCTAGATGAAGCTACTGTTGCTAATAGCGTAACATCAAAAAATGGTAATGTAGTATGGAATTGCAATATATATCAACAAGGTAGATTTTTAGCAGCAAATATTAGTTAGTTGAATTCTGGACCAACAAGGTACGCTACGTCTAGAATACATTATGTAAAAGCCGCGTATTCTTTATTTTTCACGCCAAACATTGTAAACTTAATTTTGAAAATGTCAAATTTAGAATGAAGAACAATTTATGGCTACCAGTTGCAACAACTAACAGTAGTTGGATAGTAGTCTAATGGAGAGACAGTCAGCCTATGGGATGGAAATGTAGGCCACCCCATATTCAGAGCAACTATGTCCCTACAACGATTTCATGTAATTTCGCGAATTATTCGCTTTGACGATAAAGGAATTCGAGCACAACGACTCCCAGGCTGATAAATTAGCTGCCATACGGGACTTGTGGGAAGAATGGGTCGAAATTCTACCTAAGGTCTACAATGTTAACGAAAATGTAAAAGTAGAAGAGGAACTAGTGTACCCTTTAGAGACCGTTGCCCGTTTAGGCAGTACATAGCCAACAAACCAGCCAAATACGGAACCAAGATTTGGACTTTATGCAATTCTGTAAATGATTATGCATATAACATGCAAGTATACCTCAAAAAAAAGAAGGAAAACCTCCAGAGATAGGACAAGGTAAAAGAGTTGTGCTAGACCTTACTTACGGGGCCTCGGTGGAGTAGTGCGGATACGCACTGCCACTCGAGGTCACACGAAATTCGATCCGATCGGTCGAGGTATCGAATCCCGACTGGGGCGACCGCATTTCGCTTAGTTAAGTTTAGGGTGCATGTTGCATGAATGCTTAGTGTGTAGGGGACGCCCGCAGCCCCCTAAAGTAATGCGAAAGCGGTTCGGGGGGAACGGTAGTATAAATTAATGAGAAAAAAAGATCTTACTTATGGTCTGAAAGGTCACAACGTAACATGTGATAATTTTTTTATCTCGCTCGATCTGGGACAGATGCAGTTGAAAAGAAACGTAACCATGCTTGGCACTATTCGAAAAAATAAACCAGAATTGCCAACCGCATTGGTCTGCAACAGGAAAGAAGACTTTCTTCAAAGTTTTACTTCACCAATAACACAACGATAGTTTCCTATATTCCGAAAAGGAATAAAAATGTCACACTCATGAGCACCATGCACCACGATTCCGTGGTGTGATAAAGATCATAAAAAGCCGTTTATGATTTTTGATTACAACAAAACCAAGGGTGCGGTAGACACTTTAGACAAGTTAGTTATAACATACACATGCAGAAGACAAATCAGGACGTTACAGCTTACAATGCCTATGTTCTGTGGTGCGAAGTAAATCCAACCTGGAATGCTGCCAAACTTACAAAAGGTCGACTATTTCTTGAAGAACCGGTAATTCCTTGATCACTCCATTACTGTAAGAAAGGAAACACCTTCCTCGAAGTATTCCTGCAGCTGAAATGGTTATAAGGTCACGACCTTCAACCAGCAATGCCGAAGTAAGAGAACAACCATCCGCAAACAATCGCAGAAGATGTAATTGTTTTCCCTATTCAAATGATAATAGAACTATTATACTATTTTGTAATTGCTCAAAATATGTATGTAAAACTCATGTATATTACTACTACCAAGACTGCAAACAATTTCTTTCTTATTATTATTTAGCAAACACATTACTGCAATATAAATTTAACAACAATAAAACGACAACCATAGACGCTCGGGGCATATTGACCCGAACACAATAAGTGTAACCAGAATGTGAACACAATATGAGGGTAAAACGGGGCATAGATTTTAAGGATCAATATTTTACTCATGTAATTCGTGAAGTTTAAAGTAATATTACAGCGATTGCACCATGCGCCCATCTCATTTGTGACACTTTCGAGAATTGAGATGGCACTATTTAGGTCGTGTTTTCAAATATAATTACCGTATCGTTAACATAGTTAGCGAGCAAATCGGTGGTTAAGGAATATTATGCCCAAATATAGTAAATAACAAGGTGGTCGTCGTTTTAAGGAGCAATCTGGGTTTCGCGTTATTTGAAAAAATAGTATTGTGAATAAAACAGCGTGTATATTTTTCAATATTTCAAAATGCAACATTACACCATGTCCATTATCCTAAAATTGAAATAAACGAAATGACATTGAATCAAATCAAATTTCATAAAAACAAGTAAACCAAATGCATGCCACTACCAAATTATAGCAATTTAACGTAAATGTGTCTCTGAAACAGGTAAAATTGTAAGCATAGGTTGGATTAGTAATCCATAGGTGTGCATGAGGGTTTTAGAATGACAGTCTCTGTCGAGGCTATTTCGAAGTATTGATAAGGCACCGCATCGTTGTTACATCCTGCCCAAACAACGTTTGCCCTCCGGTAGCCAATTCAGTGTAGATATAAACGTAATATATAACAAGCAAGTATATAACGAAAGGCGAAAGAGACAAGGAATTGTCCCAAAGGGTCTAGGGCATTTCACCAAATGTCCAACGCGCGTTTCTATTTCTGCTGTCCCAAACGCCGACCAGGGCCGTAAATCTGAATGCTGTTCGAAGACCATTTCGCCGCCTGAACTCAAAAAACCAACCAGTGCTAAAAAAGGCCCCAGAGACTGATCAATTACGTATATTTTAATAACAGACACTCAAATAGTCCGTTAGGACAAATAGAAAACATAGCCGACGTTTTAGTCATAGTCTCATTTTGATGTTTTGATCTACAAGTGTCTCTTACGACAATTCGGCATTTTGGACATGTTGAGGTTTTGCATACACTTTTCTATTAGTGTTTAAGACATGGTCGGCGTTTTGATCATGATCTCCTTTCGTCGTTTTGGTCAGAGTCATGAAAATGTCTATTTAGAAGTAGTCAGTATAATGGGCATGAAAGGTTGAACCATTAGCACTCGATAATAAGGGTCTGGTCAGCGTTTTGGACATTCGAGGTAATATCCCTCCTCGTCCTAGAACGCGAGGCGTCACGAGATTAGATAAATCGGCATCGGTAGTTTCTAGGGTGTCACATGTGAAACATAATAGTTTTGGTTTTATTCAGTGCCATTGTAACTTTATTTATTTTCTTTTATAATAATGCTGCATTGGAACTTCTTTAGAATCGTTCGTTCGAAATATATAAAAATATACATGGTATACTATTTAAAATTCTATTTTTGCGAATGATCGAGAATCAATTATTTCTTGAAAGGGCTAGGTACCTCAAGAAGCTTCTAGCGTAAACTAACCCTTCGATTTAAAGTTTTTCCCTATCTCTCCCAATAGCCGAGGTATATACTGTGACATGTAAAATCAATCAGAATATATATAATAAATATAAATAGTACTCGGAATAAAGGAAAGAGAAGAAAAACTTAGTAACATGTTTTAAGAATGGCAAAGCCGTTTAATAATTTAATGCAAATGTGTGCAACACATTTTAGGGAAAATACTTACACACAACCAAACTTATATGGAATGACCTAGTATTTCTTACTAATAATAAGAAATTTATGAAAACTTGTTATGCAGACGAGAGATAAAGGATTTTGTTGGAAATAAGATAACTAATTGATAAAAGTTGATCACGTGCACCTTGAAAAATGTTGTTATTTGTATCCAGTTGTAAAATCTAAGTGTCAGAGTAAATTTAACTTTGTGTTCAAAAAAGGTAATATGCCCTACGTAGGTTTGTCAGATGTTCAGAGGGGAAGAATTGTTGCTCTTGTTGAGCAGGGAATGTTACAAAGGCAAATCGCAGCAACGGTGGGCGTCTCGCAGGGCGGTGTTGCAAGATTATTAGAATTGGAAACGCTCAAGAACAGGCCTAGTAAAAGTCGTCGCAGAATAACTAGTGATCGACAAGACCGGTTTTTAATTCAAATAGCTAGAAGAAATCCAACCTCTTCTCATCCGGAGCTCCAAAGGCAACTTTTGCAGGTTACAGGTGTTGTTATTTCAGTTGAAACAATACGAAAGAGACTTCGTGCCCGAAATTTACTTAACAGGAGACAGTTAAGGATTCCCGAGTTATCCAGGCAGAATAAAATTGATCGGTTAAATTGGTGTCTGGAACACCAGAACTGGACAATTGACGATTGGCAAAAAATATCCTTTTTTCAGATGAAACCAGAATTGGTCTGAGATCTGAATTCGGGTTTTGAAGCAGACAAGCTAGATTGCAAACTGCCAGATCTGTTCCAAGATATAAAGGAGGAACTGTAATGTTTTGGGGAGGTATTATGATGGGAGAAAAAACTCGTTTGCGTGGTAAATATTTACATTTTCATGCATTATAATGCCCCTCCATATACAAGCAGAGTTGCCACAGACTTTCTGGAAACAGAAGATGTCACTGTTCTGAGATGACCTGCCTGCTCACCTGATATTAATCCCATTGAGCATGTGTGGGACTTCATTAAAAGAAGGAATAGAGCTCCAAGGGATAATCCAGGAAATGTGGATCAGCTCATTCAAGCTGCTCTAGAGGAATGGGCAAACTCAAGAACAAGTTGACTATTTGATTAGAAGCATTGAATTGAAGATTGTATTAGGGCTAGAGATGGCAATACTGACTATTAAAGTGAAAAACAAGATTTTATTTTTCTTTAACCAACCATTCCAATTCTTTAATTTTTATATTTCTAGTGCGTTTTTGTTAATTTCAAGCATTTGTTACATTTTTTATTGTTGACAATTAAACTAACTTAATATAAAGTGCCTTTCATTTTCCATTAACAAAATTTCAGTAGTACTTAAAAAATCGGAAATACTGGGTGGTTCCATATAGGTTTGGGTGTGTGTATTTACTTTGCCATCAATTTGCATTTTACGGTAAACATGTGTAGTTGTAGAGGTTAAAAAACTACACTTTTAAGTATACTATCTAAAAATGTATCATAACAACAGTTTTTAATAATCTATATAATCTAATCTTAATTGCTAAAACACAAGAAATATTAAAAAATAAATGTATAAGGTTAAGGCCGCAACAAGCAACAAAATCCACAAGGCGCATCAATTACCAGACCACGTGATTTGCACTACAAGTGTCCCTATTTGTAAACAAAATCGAGAATAATCTATTCTAAATGTCAATATGATATGTGCTATATACTCAAGAAATGACGTCATGAATACGTATGGTGTATACTGGTTGTTTTACTATCTCAAGCATATTAAATTAAATTAAAACTGAAACTGGCTATTATATTTCCAGGTCGTTGTATATATGTGGACATTCATCCGGAGCTCATCTAGTCGCATGTTTATTTCAATCATGTTTCATCAAGCTGCCAATAGAAGACCAAAACCTTTTGAAAGGAGTATTTTTAATTAGTGGTTTATACGATTTGAAACCTTTAACTAGAACATATCTAAACGATGTATTAAAATTAGACGGCACTTCAGCTTTTAAATTGAGTCCTCTGTTTCAAAAGTTCGAAGCCAGCAAACACGCATCGTTCTTTGTAATCGTTGGAGAAAACGACACCCCTGCCTACGTGGAACAATCGGACTCCTTTCATAGGAAGCTGCTAAGTCTCGGATACAAATCAGAATTTATTGTTGTTAATGAAGTCGATCACTACGATATTGTTGAAAATATGAATGAAGAAAATTACGAAATCGTTAGGTTAATAATTAATATGGAAATTACTGAATATTAAAAGCTGTTACTACATTTAATGTTTTTTTTTAATTCAGGTTTTAGATTTTAGGAAAGACTAATAAGCAGTACATGGACTATTCAAAACAAATCTTTTTTTGATGTTTATTAAGGTACATGTCTGCGATTTTTGAAAAATATTTAATTTAAAAAAATTCTCATAAAAATTTCTTCTTCAAATTTCGGATTAAAATATTTACAAAAATCAGACGTTATAGTTGCTATAGCGTCTATTAAATATTGCCGTATAACATGTTCAATTATATTTAATATAATAAATTTGTTTATTTAATACTTTGATTAAGACAGTCTCAATTAATCTCAACCTACAACAAATTCTTAACATAATTCTGTATCAGTTTAATAAATCGTTTCAGTAGTCTTTTCTAATATACATTGCCATATGCATAAGATATTTGTTCTCCGTTGAAATGATCGAAAAATCAACTTCTAACACAGAAACGTTGGTATTTGCCGTGATTGGTGAATTAAAATTAAAATTTAATTAAAACTATTGAAAAGCATTCTTATTATTTGCTATAATAACTATGCATATTTAATACAATCGAACTTTAGAAATCACCAAACAAATCACTGTATACAATTCACGTTTAACTACGAAATTAATCTCATATATTTGATAGCTGCCAACATTTCGGGAGATAATTTAATTATAAAGCTGAATACACACAACCTGATTTGTTTTCAGTCCGAATTAAGTTCCTTGTGCTGTTTTAATACCTTGTCGCTGTATTTTGCATTACCGACACATTGTTTGCAGCCATACCAAATTTTGCGGCAACATAATTTTGTTTGACACCCTTATCGACGTCTTCCAACACCTTTAACTTGTCTTCAATTCTCAATTTTTAAAGAATCGTTTAGTTCCACACCAAGATAGCAACTAACAAATGCATGTAGAATGGTAGATGAACTGCACATTAAGAGATGTGAAAACCAAGACTATCCTAAGTGCATCATGGGAATTTTGTCCATTACCTTTACAAAGGTATAACTTCAATGCAATTTGTAAACATTTTATAATCCACTACAAATTTAAATTTATGCTTGACTAAGAAAATAAAAGTTTCTTGGAAACACACAAATAAGGGATAGTTTTTCATAATCCGCTCAAAATTTTATCTGGGTACCTGAGCAATATTGTAAAACTTTAAAAGAAAAACTTCACAATATAGAGGCTTTACATCATAATATAGAGGTCTTTTTACATGTAATTGAGTCTGAAGGTTAAGATCGTCGCGAGAAAGTCATTATATAGAAAAATCACTAAATATGGGTTCACTATATAGAATTTCGATTGTATTTGGATATGCTGTTCAAAAATAAATTATATATTCACTAGACAGAAAACACCAGTAGGTCAACATACGTCCTCTCGATAATTAAATAAAACATTTTTACAAATTATTTGATTTATTATGCATAATGCAGTACGTCATTTCAGTGTCGAATATTTCTTATTACTTTATTTTCGATTACCTTTACTGTATAATATTTTCCTTTCCCTCCAATCGTTTCTATTTTAGCCTTATTATTATATTTACTGATTTAATATATAGGACGGGCCCACTAAGATGCATTTTCTTAAAAATGGTGGATGCAGCCCCACTTACATATAGTATGGCAATCACTTTTTCTTCAATTTAATTAAATTCATTAATGTCTCCTAAGTATGATAATATTAAGTTGAGCTGTTAATTTACTTAAACTTTAAGAAAGACATTTTCAAATAACAAAAAATTTGTTACTTATTTTTTCTGAATGCTTTGGAAATGCGGATGCAACCCGCAATGTATATATAACTAGAAGAACACCACGTGAAAACAATTACGAATATGGAAAATAACCTAATGGTAAAAGCAGTGAATGAGAATCCCAATGTATCTTAAAGAGATCTACGCAAAAATGTGGGCATTAGGAGTTAGTACTTCAGTTAGAATAATTCTGAAACCAAATTTATTTCATCTCTATCATGCAATTAACCTCAGAATATATTGCAATTTTATAATTTCGGTATTTACTTTTTTGGATCCACCGTATTTAAATTCTCAAACAATGATGAAGTGAATAGGCATAACTCGCACTATTACTCACAAGAAAATTTTTAAAAAGATTTTTTTGTAAATATTTGGTGTGACATTGGAAGTAACCATATTATTGGACCACATTTTTCCATAAAAATTTAACTGGACATTACTTGGATTTCCTTCAAAACATTTTACCCGAGTTGTTAACAGATATAGAACTAGAAATTAATGTATGACAAAACCTTTGAAGCCAACATGATGGCCGCCCTGCTCACTACAGTTGAGTTGTTAGGAATTACTTATATAATATATTTGAAAAAAAAATAGGATTGAACAAGGAGCTGTGCATCCATGGCCACCAAGAAGTTGCGAGATTATTCCACTAAACTTTTTTCTTCGGGGTGCAATTAAAGAAATGGTATATCGAACTCCGGTAGAAAATTATTTACAAAATACAATCATCGAGGCGTGAATATCAATTATACACTTGCTTGAGCCCGAACAACAGTTCTAGAAAGAATTAGAAAATGTGTGGATGTGGATGGAGACAATTTTGAACATTTACTGAATTAAATAAAACTTTATTATTTATTTATTGCTGCTTTTTTCTTTGTTTAATACTAATATAATTAATATGAATAAAACTGTTAAGGGTGTAGGAGTCACAAAAAGTGCGCCACAAAAAATCGAGTTATTTATCCACGTTTCATATATGAAAAAGTTAGTGGTAATGGAAAATATTTAGTTTTTGAGTTAACAAGATTTTAAAAAAATTATACATCTAATATAAAAAATAAGTTTATTTGTGATTCTGTCGTTATTTACAACTTTTTTAAATATCTGTTTGAACACACATAAACATCAATATGATGGGCAGGATCAAACATATAAGAACTGTTTAACTATTTTTCTCTTTCTTTATTATTAATTTTTAAAGGTCGGGTTAACGATTTATGAAAATAGAAGTCATATCTTCGACATTTTTACTTTTTAATTTTCAATGTTCATCATCTCCAAGAATGGGTATTTCCCATTACATCCGCTTTGAGTAAATTGCAATTACTCAAATAATATCCACAAAATCACAAATATAAATAATTAATTATTCAACGCTAAATCCTAAGAGAAGGGTAGGTATAGATAAGAAAACGTGAAGGAATCCTTTTACCTATCCGTTCTAAAGGACTACCCCATTTAGTTATGGTAACATTTATTAACTGGAGGTGTATAGGTAATTGTGACTCCTACGGCCTTAATTATTATAGTCGGAGATTTAATAGGCAGAATGTAACTATTATCCAATTATGAAAAATTCTATAATCTCAGTCGCTGTGATACATGTATGTGGGGTTGCGTCGACCACTTTAAGGGGGACAACTTAGCTGGCTCACCCTGTATTATTTGTTTTAGTACTACCTAATTTCTAAGTTCCTACTTACATGTAAATTTGCGTATAAGCTTGAGAATGTGTTTACTGTACAAGTCAGCAGCATATTGAAGCATTCTATTTGTAATATGATTCCTAAATGTTAGGTGTAAAAATTTATTTTGGTATAAACTGTATATATTTTAGTGATTCGAATAAAGAAAGATTTTAGGGTGGCATTCTTGACCTCGAGAGAGTGGAAATACGCAGCAGACGTCTTAAGTACGGGGGTGGACGAAAGAAAGCCCGGGTGCGAAGGGCAGATGGTTGTGACGTCTTGTTTGGGTTATACGTGTTATGCATGTAGCTAGCTAATTATTATAGTGCAGTAGTTATTGAATATTCTGGTATGTAGCTACGATTAGATAAAGTGTGATTGCTGATCAGTATTGCTCGTTATATGAGTGTGGTTGTGATTGAGAGATCTCTATGATTGAGAGATCTCAGAGTTTGGCTAGGTGATAGTGAAAGCTTCTACAAGTGTGGCTAGCCACGGTAGTTTAAGGAATTGCTGGGGCAGATGCCCTAAAGAATCCTTTGTTACATGTTTCGTGCTGGGCAGTTCGCACGGTTGTCACAGAGACATAGGTGGATCTAATCAATCTCCTATTGGTACCTTAGGGTGCACAGAATTGGTCGGAACAGTACGATTCCACGGAGCAGTAGACTCCAGAATCCTGTGACATATACGTTCTTCGCAATTCATCGTGTGTCACAGAGACATAGGGGATCTAATCAATCCCCTATTGACTCTTTCGAGAGTGCGCCAGTGCTACTGGATTTCAGATGTTCAAATGATATTAAAACAGAAGTAATTGTCAAATGATCAATGATGTGGAAGTTAACAATCACCTGAGCAGTCCAATCAAAGGGTTAATTATTCCATCCAAGTGGTACCAGTAACCAGCCCGTTCCACGGAGTGAAGAGGGGTGGGCCCCCGCCGGTGAGTTATACTACAGTACTTAATAACAGCAACAGATTGGTGAGTCCCTTTCTTTTTCATGTTTCCATATGTGGTGTCGCTTAATTGCGACCCTCGTCTGTCAATGGTGGAAGCACGGCTCAATTCCAACACTCTAACCTTACGATAAGTATTCAAGAAATATGTGAAGCTTGGTTTCTTTGAAATAAACTTATGTGCGAGTTCAATAAAAACGTTCAACGAAAAACGCTCCTAACATAAATAATCAAGAAAACGAAAATATGATTGCTTCCAATTAAAACTGTAATAATTATTGCAAATAACGCATTGTCTTCTCTTCTGTTAAATACATTCAACGGTGATAATAATAAACAAATAAACTTTGGTTTGGAAATATTCCAATTTTGTTAATACATAATTCAAATTACACAACCTACCTAAATATAAACATGTTTAGAAGTTTGTAATGATAACATAATATCGGTTTATCTAAATATTGAATATCATCATCTGTTTCTTCTAGCCTTCGTCAGCATTTTTATATGGGAAATTTCAGATAAATACAACTATTTTCGCCTTACACTGCGGTATTCCGTTTAGAATAAATAAATAAATAAACAGCAGACCTCACTCCGAATTTTTTGTTCATCGCTCATTTTATCTTGGCATATTTTTAAAAATTTATATTCATTATAGTCAACATTTAATATTGGCATCAAAATTTATGCAAGTATTATTAACATTTTATTTTGAGGATAGTTATGTGAAATATCAGATCTGTCTTTAACAAGAAAACGAGTGAATGATGATATATGCTAAGTTGAGGAGGTACAAGATCAAATTGTATGTAGGTTGTAGTTCGTTTCAAATTTAAACTACCACTTTTGAAAGTATTGTGGCTTGTAATTTTTTTAATAATAAAGTATCTTGCAGTTGGTTTGTTATGATATACAGGTTGATTCAAAAGGTGTGGTCTAAGCGTCCTCTTCCAATCCAGCGTTGTGGGAAATTATGATTTAGCCCATTTCTAACCTTCCTTGATTTGTGCAACAGTGCCCCGTCATGCTGATATCACATTGACCTTCGCACATCATGAGGCACATTTTCTAATAGTTCCGGTAAGGTATTATCTAAGAAGTCTAAATACATGGCACCATTAAACCGATGTGGTAATACATAAGGTGTGATAACATGATCGCCTACAATACCGGCCCAAACGTTGTTGAAAAGCAGTTGTGAATGTACAATGAAGGTTTTCGAAATCTCAGTGATGCATATTATGCCAGTTTTGATACCATTCCTTGTGAACTGCGTGTTATGTGATTTTAAAATTTGCCGCTACACTTGAATTCATTCCGTAATTTGTTTGCCGCTTCGTAGGAATCAATATCGTTGTTTTAATTGCAGTCGCTTATTTTCGGTTACCATTTCGGTATTTTGTTTTGTCTTTCGAAACTCGAGATATGTTAACAGACTTCTTTGTGTTAAAATTGCAGACTCTTGTTTTCCGCTCTAGACCTTGAACGCTTCCTGGAACTCGCGCGTTAAAAACGAATTCCTTCTAGAATTTCTTGCGTAACATTTCGTAACGTGGCGCAATTTTGAGGGGAGAAATGCAGGTCCCCATTGCATTTTGATTTAGTCGGCATTAGACCTTCGCCAGACTCCGGTCTTCGAAAATACCATCCATCGAGGGCCGTTACAAGAATGGAAGTCAGACTTTCGAAAGCGACGGTTGAACCCTGGAGACCGTTTCCTTTTCCCTTGCGGCGCCTTGCTATTCTACGATCTACCGTACCGTTGTCTTGCTGTAGTGCAAAAGTACCTCGACTTATTAGTGTCGGATATATATACAAGTGATAGCAAAATGTTCGCCATGGTTTTGGACAATTAAAGTTTATAATTGCTCCTATCGAACTTAGTTCGGATGTTTGTGAGGTTAAAGGGAAATCAATAAATAAATCGTACAAGTGTTGTGCCTGGAATTTGGTTCGTTCCGTCGTTCTCGAGAATTTCCCTTCTGTCTTCCCATCACCTGACATCGTTGAAAGCAATTTGGCCTTCTACAGGGAGGTAATACCTCGTCCCAACGCCGCTCCGAAAAACGTTGTCTTCCTTCTCTTCAATTTGTTTCGACCCTGCATCTGGAAATCGCCCATATTGTGCCGGCCTGTCTACAAAATTCAAGGTAAAAACTTCCAGTTTGGCGTTTTTGTGAAGCGAAACTCTACGTGCAACTTGCAAAATTCATTATTGAATCTTTTAGTATCTGGAAACAGGAAGCGACCTTCAGTTGCGGACTGTATTCGTTCGAAGTGTAAAGTACGAGAGAAATTTTGTGTTATACATTGTATTTTCCTGTAAACTTTACGCCTTTGACCACACAGAGTCATTTTAACATAAATATTGTGTGTGTCAACGGCGGTGAGTTCTGTTCTATGAGCATTCAAGAATTAAAATTCTGTAATACGAATTTTTGGTGTTAAACTTGTGATATTTTAATCAATATTCATATCATTTTATGTGTTTTAAAGTTTGCTGTGTCTTATTGTGTCTTTTGTACTTGTTGTGTAAGGAGGGTTGTTTGCAAGCTTTAAATATACAGGTGAAGGCACAATTAAAGGTAGGTTCCTTTCCCGTAAGCTGTCGGCTTCTCGGCCTTCCACGAGGACCTACACAATCAGCTGGATTTGGAAGGTGGCGCCCACTTATTTTGACTCGCCCTGTACACAACTAAAGATTTTCTCCCATAAGCGATTTTTACAAACTCCCCTTACTCCTCTGAGCTAAGCTGTAGGCCCTTTTCCATCAAGTTTAGTTACGAATCGGCGAAAAAGCTCGATTGGCCTGTAACATGCGATTCATCCGTCCAGAGAAGTTGACTTACAAATTCTGGATTGATTGCGGTAGCATCTACCAACCATGGACAAAACTGTAAGCGCCTCAAATTATTACCACCATGTAGTTTTTGAACATGTCGTATATGGTAGCGATATAAGCTGTTTCTGTTTAATGTACGCCAAATTGTCAACTGGGTAATACCTAATTGTCTAGAAATTTTTCTAGTACTCTGCGATGGGTTTTGCTGGACTGCGTCAATAATGTCAGCATTATTGTCCATGTTATTTCTTCCAACATGATGAGGTGGTCTAACCATACCTGTTTCACATAAATTTTGGTGCAACCGTTCAAATGTTCGGTGGTCAGGCTGTCGCCGGTGAGGATACCTTCTCCAATATTCTACCACAGCTGCATGAGCATTCCTGCTACAATAGCCGTATACAAAATGAATTTCTGCATATTCACGTGCAGAAAAAGACTCCATCATTACCACACTTAGAAAACAACAATAATTCAAGCTTAAAACACCTTCTGTCATAACAAATTACCATTTGTTTGGCTTATTTCCTATTATGACTTGATTTAACAGAACAATGATAAACGCAAAGAAATCCTCTGTAACTAGATAACGGTTGGAAATAAGACATGGGTTTATTAACATTTTTTGCTTCGTGTAGAATCCGACATCACACCATCCAGTTTGGACTACACCTTCTGAATTACCCTGTATATGGATTTCATATATCACATAAGTTTTTTGCTTTATTACAAACTACTATCCTTTAAAAACATAATGCACAAAACCCCAATGTCAAGTCATCTAATTTTCTCACGATCAAAACAATGTCAAGACTCTGTAAGCAACGTATTTTGTCGTATAATACACGCATTGTCTTTTACATTGGTGGCAGTATGCTTCCCAGCGTTCCAAGTTCAAATAGATGGCTCCAAGCTCCGGGAGGAACAGGGACGCGAATATAATGGTTTATCGATGCAAGAAGTTACATTTAATCTTTGATTGCCAGGTCGGTTTAGAATCTCCTTAAGACGACAGCTTAAATACGACGGTAGCTTGAAAATATCACGTTAGCTTTGGAGAAAAAAATCCTTTCAATATCATATTTAACCTTCGTTGTCGGTTTCGCATTAGTAACAGAAGATTATTTTTTGAATGAGTTTCTAATTATCATTAAATCCCAAGTATATTTGTATATAAAATCAGTAAATCCTTATACTAAGAATATAAAAAAATCCAACAACTACTGTTCTAAACACGATCTCTGCCGATCCTCGACGATAAAGTTTACTTACAACTCATTAATTAATCCTCATTCCCGATAAAGCATTGAGAACGTTATCGCGCTTGTTGCTAGCAGCCTTGAACTAATTTGAACACATTTAAATACCTACTCTATTCAATTTTCTATTCTCTCTTATATATTACAATACCATCGCCTACGTCAAGAATTTCATTTTGAAACTGTTCAAATATGAATAAAATTGAAGAACTTGAATTGCAATATTCACCAAGCAGATGGTCAAAGAGATATTCGGCGGAAGAAGCCACACCAAAGCATGTAGAATTTGCAACCAAAGGTATCTACAAATTTACTCTTGCTTTATTCTATTTCATACTTTCATATAATCTCGTAAATATGAGAATTAATGCATTAGAACTACAATGAACACGATAGTTAGTGGAGCTTTGTTTAAATAATTGCAAAATAACAATTATCTTCAATCTCAAAACCAAAAAATTAAATAAAAATTACAGAAAAGTACTAACTTATATTCTGCATATTACACCTACGTAATGAATTCTATACGGTGTATTAAAAATGGCGAAAATTTCTTAACAAATCGAGATACCTTATTAGAAACTTCCATGATTACTGTTTTAATTCATTTTTTTTAAATTACAGTTAGCAATGAAGTAAGAAAAAATGTACCATGCCAACTGGATGTGTCTTATGGATCTTTAGAGCGGGAAAAAATGGATATTTATGGAACAACTTTACCCCCTGGTATATATTAATTTCTTTTGTCATTATGAATGATAACCTTTTCATATTTAATACTTAAAAAAAAACTAAGTTTTACATTATAGAAAGGACGAAGTATTTCAAAATTATAAAATTAATTTTCTTTAGTATAGATCAAAATCTTTAAACACCTTAAATTAATTATACTTATGGAATTTTACATATATGATTTTCGCTGTTTCATAGGCAACCAACATTACTTCAAGAACGTTTGACGATAGACAACAACGTTTAACCAAAGAGCATATTATAATTAATATGCTCTTTGATTTAACCAAAAGAAATGTTTTAAAAGAATCGTAAATACGTAAACACTTTAAAAAATGTCACAAATTACTTTTCCTGCCTTTAAATTTATAAATACACCAAGAAGAAAAGTGTGAAACACTAAATATATAATCTGTTTTCAATCATTTTCCTGACACCGCTGACGTAATAGCTAAATACAACATTTATTATAGGTTCTCCCATTTTCATTTACATTCACGGAGGTTACTGGCAAGAATTAAGTCGAGAAGTATCAGCTTATGCAGTAGAATCCCTGTATAAACATAACTTTAAAGTTATTGTACTGGGTTTCACTCTATGCCCACAAGTAACCCTAGATAAACTTGTAAAAGAAATTAAGTGTGCTTTCTTACAGTGTGTAGAATACGCCAAAACTAACGGTTCAAGGTAAAACTTTTGCCTTTTTGAACAAGCAACAATAACCAACTTCATAAAAATGTTGACTGTTACAGAGCAATCTACCTTGGTGGACATTCATCTGGTGCACATTTAGCTGCAAGTTTATTTGAATCATTCTTCAGTTCATTACCATTAACAGATCAACAGCTCTTAAAGGGGGTGTTTTTAATAGCTGGTGTATACGACTTAATACCATTGGTGGAAACGTACGTCAATGATGCATTAAAACTGGACAGAAATACTGCGAAGATACTAAGTCCGATGCATCAACATTTTCAATTAAACAAACTGTGTGATAGAATCCCATTTTTCATAATTGTGGGGGAAAATGATAGCCCAACATTTATAGAGCAGTCCAAGTCCTTCCACAAGAAACTGAATGATTTGGATTACAACACCAGCTTAATTATCTTGAATGAAATTGACCATTTTAATATAGTAGAGTTATTGAGTGATGACAATTACAAAATTGTAAAATTAATAGTAAGTACAAACGAAGAAATTTGTAACATTGAAAAATAAAGTTTAATTTCAAAAAAATGGTGATGTTATTTTCCTATTTTGTTAAACCCCTTTGTAAGTTGTTATCTTCTCCCTCTATTAGGGCATTCAGTCAGATTGATTGATTTAATGCAACGTTCCATGCTTTCCTGTCTTGGACTAACCTCTTCATTTTTCTGTAGCTTCCACATTCGAGATCTTCCAGTATCTGCTTCACATAACTTACTCTAGGTCTTTCTCTGGTATTTTGCCCATTCACCCCACCTCTCATAGTTGTGACTAAAAGGCCTCCATTTCTTAGAATGTGTCCTACAAGTTGATCCCTTCTCTTTCTAATAAATTTCCAGTTTTTAGAGTTTCTTCTGCTCTGTTGAAAATTTTTTCATCAGTAGTCTGATCTATCCATGCCAGTTTCAGCATTCCAAGAAACTAGATTTCAAAGGCCTGTGGTCTTCTATTTTCTTGTTTTCCTATCTTCCAGCTTTCACTTGCATATGGAGTACAGAGCAATGATTCAGAGATAGGACACAACCACAATCCACTCTTTACTGGTCGCCGATGACCAGATCATACTAACACAAGATGAGGAAGACATGGAATACATGCTCAGAAAACTTAAAGAAGAATTTGAAAGATGGGGCCTAAAAATTAATTTTAACAAAACCGAATACATGTGCATAGGTAGAAATGCACAAAATATAAGAGTGGACGACCAGGATATTAAAACGTGCAATACATTTAAATATCTGGGAACGATTATCAGTTCAACAGGTACATGCGAAAACGATATAAATACAAGAGTAGCTATGGGGAAAAGAGCGACAAATGCTTTGCACGGTTTGCTATGGGGAGAAAATCTCAGTCAAGAAACCAAGAAACGACTTTTTCACAGCATAGTGACAAATATTGTACTATCAACACCAGCTAGAAATAAAATCAGAAGAGTAGAACTACATGGACTACATGCGAAGGTATTTACGAGTCACAAGAAGAGATAGGCTAAGGACTGAGGAATTCTGGAGAAGAATGGGAATAACCTGCTCAATAACTAGAAACTTGAAAAATCGGGCACCCCTATGGTATGGACGTGTTCGACGAATGCCAGATGACAGATGGCCGAAGAAACTGACGCAATGGTCTCCCAGAGGAAGAAGGAGAAGAGGTAGACCAGCGCTGGGATGGGAGTCATACATAAAAATGGCAATGGAGGAGAGAGATTTAAAGGAGGAAGATAGAGAACTAGGGAAACAAAAGACGGTAAACCCAAGGGTGCAATAGCCGAAGAATAAGAAGTGATTTTGCTGCCCATATAGCAAAATTGTTCCACCTTGTTATGCAGAATAATAAATAATTTTATTATTTTGATCAACGGTTTTTGGATAACAAATACCATGTGTTTTAGTATATTTTTGCTGATAAATTTTGAAAGAACAACCAGATCCAAGTCATTATTTTTTTGTGGGTAGCGTACAATAAACGCAACATTTATTATGAATTTTGAATGTGTGGTACATAGTTGCATCTCAAGTTGCCCAACTATGGTCCAACATAGTTTTGCTGTCTAAATGTTACAGTGGACCATAATTGACCCATCGCAGTCCATCAATGAACCACAAGGAATGTATAGAAAAGTAAAATGCAATATTACATGTTCACTAATTCAGGAAGAGAGTACAGTGACCTTGTCTTAGAAATTCGTTCAGGATTAGATATTTTCATAACAACTTCATTTTTGTTATATTGAAGAACATCTTTTGCATCGGGCCACTTCTATAAATTGCCAACTTTTTGCATGCAGCTTACTAATACTAATACAAAATCCAGATTTTACAACATCTTCAGCGATCCCTGGCCAGTACCCTCCATCACACGTTACAATGACTAAATCACCAACGATGAAATTGTCATTCATGTTTGGAATTTATCAGCAGTTCTGAGTGATCACTATTATGATCTTTCAAATCTTTAGACTCCATATCAGAGGTAAATGAAATATATCCCTCTTGCTTCTTTTTACGCCTCGTTCCGGACGGCCCTGCACGGGGTTTTTTTTCCGCTTGAATAGTTTGCACATTTATATCTCCTAGTGATATGCTCCTTCCAGCCTTTACATTTAGTTTTTGTTCTTGATACGCACAATTTTGGGAGCTGTTTCAGACAGCCTCGTAACTTGTAAAAATTCTGTACCTAAATAATTTATTGACTAAATTTAAATCAGATTTGGAATGAAGTCTAGCGCTGTTCGGGATTTTCTCTAAAACTGGCTCCCTATTTAAATGGTAAATGCCAGGCTTTTTAAAACTTGATTTTAAATTCGATGCATTGTTATGTTCAATCTTCTGGTACACCTAACTTTTTTAACAATGCTGGAAGAACGTCTTTAGGCACTGTGGGATGGCGCCGTCCAGCAGGAGTGCTTTTCCCTTCGTCGAGAACTATTCTCCAGGCAATTTTGAAGGGCCGGAAAAATGCGACGTAGAGAGGTTGTGTCAAATGCGTCGCGTTTGGAGGCAGTAGGTACTAAAGGGTTTTTCAATTAGCGCGTCAGAACTTTAATCCCAAAATCAAGATTGCTTTGGAATGTAAATGTCAAATTTTGATAACAAATGTGTTCAGTAACTTGTATCAAGTTAATATGGACAGATATACGATTCAACGGCGCTTAGAATTTATTCGTATTTACCATCAAAATGCGTGTTCGGTTCGGACACTTCGCGCGTTGCGGGGAACTTATGGTCAACATAATTAACCAATCGAACGATTTATTTATCGTTTAGTTGAAAAGTTTAAACAAACTGGCTCAGTTGCAAATACATAAGTCAACATTTGAGCGGGGTGCCCGATCAGAAGTCAATATTGCTGCTGTAAGCCAAAGTGTAAGAGATCCAAACCTCTCTATTCCATGTCGTTCTCAAAAACTTGGCCTTTCTCAGACGACTACGTGAAGAATTTTGCATCAAGATCTTCATCTCAAGGCTTATAAAGTTCAAATCACTCAAGAACTGAAGCCAAATGATCATCATTTCGCGAACTGGGCTCTTGAGCAGTTGGAAGCCGATCCGCATTTTGCAGAAAAGATAATCTTTTCCGATGAAGCCCATTTCTGTCTTAATAGTTTTGTAAATAAGCATAACTGTAGGATTTGGGCCGATGAAAATTCTCAAGTGATTCACGAATAGCCTCTTTATCCTGAGAAGGTCACTGTTTGGTGCGGTTTTTGGGCTCAAGGCGTGATCGGACCTTACTTTTTGATGACGATGATGGAAATCGTGTTACTGTTAATGGTAAGCGGTACAGGAATATGCTAACGAAATATCTTTGACCTGAACTGAGAAATGTTGACATAAACAATGTTTTCTTTCAACAAGATGGTGCGATGTGTCACACAGACAATTAATTTATTTCGAGGAATGCTAATGTTAACTGACCGCCAAGATCATGCGATATCACACCCTTGGACTTTTTCTTATGGGGGTCATGTAAAATGTGAAAAATGAGCGACGAACAATTCCCGCCTTAAACGGAACATCGAACGCACCATTCAAAATATACCACGCGATATGTGTGAAAGAGTAGTAGCAAATTGGGCCTCCAGAATGCATTCAGTCAGACAAAGTCGAGGAGGACATTTAAATGATATTATTTTTAAAACAATGTCATCGATTGTTCTTCAAAATAAAATAAATATTAATGTCTCATTTGGAAGTTCTGATGCGCTAATTGGAAAACGCTTTACAACCGCTGTATTATTACCTTCGCATAGTTGCAAATCTTTGGGAACTTAAATTGTCTCCAATAACTACGCCTCTCCCATTGGTACCACCACCTTCAATTTTAGGCAACGTGATAGATATGAAACAATCTTCCAAATTACAAGAGTCAAACCAACCACATTTCGTACGGTTGTATCTAGTGCCAGCAGGTCCCCCCTCAGTCCATGTAACCCACATTTTCTCCGTTGTGTTACCTTAGCAAATTTCCAGCAAAGATTTTTGCTCAATAAAATCGTGGTCATAAATTGGCAACTATACACTGCAGTTAATGAGCCTATAAAATCATTATCCTTTACAATATCCTCTTAATATTTAACGTACAACTTGCCAGAACAACACGCAAACGCTTGGAACACAAAAATTTCATTTTACACAACATGGGGGCGGCGGGGCGTAATATACATATTACAATACGAATAGCCCAGCTAGTTTTTTATTATTTAGACTATCGTCACAATATTTGATATGCAGATGGCCGATAAGACGACAAAACGTTTGGCAAAGAGAAATTCGTTTTTCCGTCAGCCGGGGGCGGTGGGAATAAACAAAACCGCTGTAAAAATAATTCTAATTATAGCAAGTTTCTTTATTATTTAGAATAACTTGACAAAAATTGATATGTAGGTGGCCCATAAGACGGAAAAACGTTTGGCAAAAGAAATTCGTTTTTCCGTCAGCCGGGAAAGCCAGCAATAAAGAAATCCGATATAATAGTAACTTGTAACCAGCAAAGAATTTTATTATTTGGAATAACTTGACAAAATTTGATATCTAGTTGGCCCATAAGATGACAAAACGTT
>JABXWE010013452.1:0-51881 GCA_014611495.1 Limonius californicus
CTTTTCGAGTTATAAGCGAAATTTTCAAAAAAGTGCAAAAAATTTGCGCTTTTTAGGCTCTCAAATCTGAAGCACAACCTAGAAACCGTCGCAAACTCATATACCCGTTATTCAGGGCCCCTTAAAGGGGTTAAAACGATTTCCAGCTCTCGAGCAATTTTTAGGGGCTAGACCCCTTTTTAGCACTTATATGCCTGGGCTACAAAGGCAAATTTATTATGTAAAAAGGCGGAAACTATTGCATCGATACTACAATACCTTAGAGGCAAAATATTAAGTTTCATTTTGAATTTTATTAATACTACAATGTTTTCTCAACAAATTTTTGTATTGCACCTTGTAATGTTAATGCCTATTGTATCAGCATGTTTCTAACATGACTAACTACATCATCAGCCGGCCTCGGTGGTCTAGTGGTTAGCGCATTTGCCTTTAGATCCGAGGGACGCGGGTTCGAACCTGGCTGAGGTCGGCGAGATTTTTATAGCGGGGAAAAATCTGAAAATGCGCCTTCTGTCGGATAAGAAGTAAAGCTGTAGGTCCCGTGCCACTGCGATGTGTGACATGTTAAAAATCACTACTGGAGTTGGAATTACCCCAGATAGGCAAAATTCTTAGTTAGGGTGTACAATGGGCCATATGGCCTAAGTGCATAGAGATGCTTGGAAAACCACGTCCTAGATCTCGCTCTTTCAAAGCAAGCAAAGCAAAACTACATCATCAGGTCATACAGCATTGGTTGAAGCTTCAAACACCAATCAGATTATTTAATTACATAATGCAAACCTTTAGTGATTGTCAGCAATTAGTTAGTTTAACAAGAAAACAGTATTTTTTGGTGGGGGCTGAAGCTTCAAAATAAACCTAAAATATAGAGGGTGTACCAAACACACATAATTAATTTTACGTTGTTGGTAAATCAAAAGTAAAATGTCAGTAATTTTTTCCTACGTTCCAGTGGTTACAGTGTTTGAACTAAATTGCTACAGTCAATAATTGTTTGACTGGATTGACAAAGGCTGAACAAGAAGAAAACCAAGAAGAAGAACTGACATAATCACTTTTCTGTAGAAAATCATTTTTTCTCTAAAATCCTTAAATCTAATTGGTTGTCAGAACTCTGAGTGTAACAGTCAGTTAAAATGGAATAATTTCGGATGTTAGGACGCCTATTGGTCAGCTAGTTCCGTACAAAATTTACCATTGATAAAAATTATTTTTCTTAAATCCGTAAATCTCATTAGTTCTTAGCACTTTGAGTGTATAAATTAGTTAAATACAGGATCATTTTTCATATCTGAACTCTATTGAACAGCTAGCTCCGGAAAAATTTGGTAGAGATAATTTATCATTAATCAATATATTTTTCTCTAAAACCCGTAAATGTCAATGGTTGTCAGAACTCTGAGTGTAATACCTAAATAGAAACGCGATCATTACTCATATTTGAACTCTACTTGGTCAGCTAGCTCCGGAAAAATTTGGTATAGAAAATTTACCATTAATAAAAACTCTTTTTCTCCAAAACCTGTCAGTCTCAGTGGTTGTCAGAACTCTGAGTGTAATACCTAAATAGGAAGGCGATCATTACTCATATGTAAACTGTAATTGGTCAGCTAGATCTGGAAAAAGTTGGTATAAAAAATTTACCATTAATAAAAATATTTTTCTCCAAAACCCGTAAATTTCAGTGGTTGTCAAAACTCTGAGTGTAATACCTAACTAGAAACGCGATCATTACTCATATTTGAACTCTACTTGGTCAGCTAGCTCCGGAAAAATTTGGTATAGAAAATTTACCATTAATAACAATACTTTTTCTCCAAAACCTGTCAGTCTCAGTGGTTGTCAGAACTCCGAGTGTAATGTCTAAATAAAAACGCGATCGTTACATATATTTGAACTGTAATTGGTCAGCTAGCTCCGGAAAAATTTGGTGTAGAAAATTTACCATTAATAAAAATATTTTTCTTCAAAACCCGTAAATCTGAGTGGTTGTCAGAACTTTGAGTGCAATACCTAAATAGAAACGCGTTCATTGCTCATATTTGATTTCTAGTTGGTCGGTTGGCTCCGGAAAACTTTGGTATAGAACATTTACCATTAATAAAAATATTTTTCTCCAAAACCCGTAAATCTCAATAGTTGTCAGAACTCTAAGTGTAATACCTAAATAAAAACGCGATCACTACTCATATTTGAACTGTAGTTGGTCAGCTAGCTCCGAAAAATTTGGTTTAGAAAATTTTCCATTCATACAAGTAATTTTTTTCCAAAACCGTAAATCTCAGTGGTTGTCAGAAATCTGAGTGTAATGCCTAAATAAAAACGCAATCACTAATCATATTTGAACTCTAGTTGGTCAACTAGCTCCGGAAAAATCTGGTATCGAAAATTTACTACTAATAAAAATATTTTTCTCCAAAACTCGTAAATCTCAGTGGTTGTCAGAACTGGGAGTGAAATGCCTAAATAAAAACGCGATCACTAATCATATTTGAACTCTAGTTGGTCAACTAGCTCCGGAAAAATTTTGGTATAGAAATTTACCACAAATAAAAATATTTTCCTCCAAAACCCGTAAATCTCAGTGGTTGTCAGAACTCTGAGTATAATACCTAAATAAAAACGCGATCATTACTCATATTTGATCTCTAGTTGGTCAGCTATATCCGGAAAGGTTTGGTTTAGAAAATTTACCATAAATAAACATATTTTTCTTCAACCCCCGTAAAACTTGGCACAACTCTGAGCGTAATACTCAAATAAAAACGCGATCATTACTCATATTTGAACTCTAATTGATAAACTAGCTCCGGAATAATTTGGTATAGAAAACGTACCATTAATAAAAATATTTTTCTTTAAAATCCGTAAATCTCAGTGGTTATCAGAACTCTGAGCGTAATACCTAAATAAAAACGCGACATTACTCATATTTGAACTCTAGCTATCAGCTAGTTCTGGAAAAATTTGGTATAGAAAATTTACTATTACTTAATACAAATTACTTTTTCCAAAATTCGTAAATCTGTTTGTTTATCAGAATTCTGAGTGTAATAGTTAAATAAAAACGCGATCGCTACTCATGTTTGATCTATCTATTAATCTAATTAATCTAATTGATCAGCTAGCTATGGAAAACATTGTTATAGAAAACTTACTGGTAATATAATTAATTTTCTCCAAATCAGTAAATTTTAATGAATCTCAGAATTTCGAGTGTAATAGTCAGTTAACAACAGGATATTCGCTGATATTTGAGCTCTTATTGTCAAGCTGGCCTCGAAAAATACTGCGTAAAAATTTACCATTCAAAAAATATGTTTCCACAAAACCATAAATCTTATTGAATGTCAGAACTGCGAGTGTAATAGTCAGTTAAGAAGGGATAGTTTCGTAAATCTTATTAGCTATTAGATCTCTGAGAGTAATATTCGGTTCAAAGCAAGATCGTTGGTGATATTTAAATTCTTTTTCGGCAGGGTTCCCCAGAAATATATAGTATAGAAAGTTTACCATTAATACAAATAATTTTTTCCGAAATCCGCAAATCTGTTTATTTGTTAGAATTATGTGTGTAATAGTCAGTAAAAACTCAACAGTTACACATATTTGAACTCTAGCTGGTCAACAAGTTTTGTAAAATTTTGCTGTAAAATGTTTACCATTGATAAAAACAATTTTCTCCAACACCGTAAATATTATTGGTTGTCAGTATTCCGAGTATAACAATCAATTTAAAAACGGATAGTTACTCATATCTGTACTATTGTTGGTCAGCAGAAAGCTTTAATCTCTAGAAAATCATTTATCATTAATAAAAACCAGAATTCTGGTTAATTGTTACAACTTTTAAGTATAATAATCAGCTAGGAAACGGTATAATTGCTCACATATGATCTCTTACGGATCAACTATCCTCGGAAATATTTAGTGTATAAAATAAATCACCTTTAAAAATACTTTTCTCTAAAATCTGTAAATCAGATTGATTGTCACTCTAATAATAACAATCAGTTAAAAATAGCATTGTTCATCATATTTGGCGTAGAAAATTTACCATTAATATAAATATGTTCCTCAATAATCCGTAAATCTGATTGGTTATCAGAACTGAGCTTAATAATCAGTTAAAAACGGGCTGTTTTATATTTTACCACAAAATCCATAAACATTAGTTGTTAGAACGCTGAATGTAATTATCAGCTAAAACAACGGGATAGTCGGTCGTAGCTGAACTGTTGTTGATCAGCTAGCTCCGCACAAATTTTTTGTAGAATTTGACCACACAAAAAATATTTTTTCCAAAATCCAAAGTCTGATTGGTTGTCAAAACTCTGAGCATAATAATCAGTTAAAACCCGCAAAATTGTTCATATATGAACTATTACTGGTCAGCTAGCTCGGAAAAATGTAGAAACTTTACCATTATTAAAATATTTTTTTCCAAATACGCAACTTCAGAACTATGAGTGTAAAAGCCTGGTAAAAAAAACGAGATATATGAACTCTTATTGGTCAGCTACCTCCGGAAAAATTTGGTGTAGGAAATTTACCACTAATAACATATTTTAATCTAACATTCCCAAATCTGATTAATTGTGAGAACTCTGAGCATCATAATCTAACTGATTATTATGTTCAGAGTAAACTTTCTACTTTTTTTCCGAGGATATCTTTAACTCAGTTAAAATCGAAAAAAAAAAGAAGTAGAAAGTTTACCATTAATAAAATATATTATTTTCAAAATCCGTAAACCTGATTGGCTGCAAGATTTTCGAGTGTAAGAGTGAGTAATTTAAGAACGGGATGGTTGCTGATATTTGAACCCCTATTGGTCAGCTTCTCCTACAAAATTAGTATAGGAAATTTGAATCCGAATATCTGATTTGTTGTTAGTCAGTTAAAAAGCGGGATAGTTGCTCATATTTGATCCATTGTTGATTCGCCCGCCCCGGAAAATATAGTTTCTTCAAAATCCTAAATCTGATTGATTGTCAGAACTCTGAGTGTAACACTCGGATACATTCCTATCACTTATGGTTGATGAATTAGTTCATGAAAAAGTCATTACTGTGCAGTTACAGGCCCTCTCACGCTCTATTAGCCATATTGTTTCAAAGAAACTAAAACTACAGTTGCTGAATAAGAATCTCTTTGAATATAAAATGGGAAATTTTTACCACAACCACAACCAAAAATGCGAACTGAACACATGAGCATTCCTGCAGCTGGAGTTTCCCCTTAGTATAATAGGGTTGCTATTTTAAACTCAGTCCTCTCTTAAAACCACTCCTGTAAAGTGTGTTATATTACCAATATTTCTTAAACCAGTGCTAAAACAGGAGCGGGATCTGAACGATGGGAGTGGTTCGGTTTTACGCATTTCAATCTACCCTTGCCGCGTGTGCTCCGTAATCACTTTAATTTTTATGCACTTTTTCTGTTAAAACTGTCGGCACTTAATTAAAAAGCAGTAAAAAGCTTACTGGAAATTAGTAGCCCCAACGGCGTCACTCATCGTACCCAAACAGTAAAACTATTTTGGAATGCTCTAGTAAATTTTTTGACGATTGTAAACTGGAAAGTTTTACGTGCCAGTTTTTCTCACCTTCTCGTTTCTGCCAAACTGTCAGTGCTGATAATTGCTTATTCGCTAATGTAAACCTGGAACTGAAACATCCGAAGAATACGATCCATTTGCTGGGCCTGCAGATGTATAAACAATCCGGAGCAAAATATTAGTATTTATATCTGTTGGAAATTTAGACCAGGAAATTACTGCACATTATGTTTTTAATTTACATTCTCCAGCTTGTTTATAACAGTGAAATTGCTTGACGAAGAACACCTGTAGCCTAAACTAGACTTTTGGCTGATATCTGCAGGTACCGTCTTGTAGCAAAACCATGAATGAGGTCGATGATATGTTTATTTCAAGCCAAAGGTGTTGAGGGTACCCACTCCGGCACGCCGCTAGTTTTTAAATATAGGAGGTAGCTTTATTTATCCTGCAATGGCAGGATACCAAAACACTAACCTTTATAGACCACATATCAATTTCTTTGTTTTGCGAGTTTCTCCAGTCCCGTTTTAATCATCCAAACGAATATATCCATCGGAATATGGAAGAACGACGCCCATGAGTCAAAGTTGCGAACCTTACGAAGTTAGCGTCGATGACCGTTGGCCTGACTCATAGGGTCAACATCATCTATTAATAACCGTTTTTTGGAGCCTCAAGTAAACTTGACGTTGTAAAATCAAACAACTGCTGAAATTTTAAGGACGCTGGCATAAAATTGGATATCAGCTACTTGTTGGTGCCAATAGCGACTTGTTGCAAACTGGCAGATTGCCGATCACACCTTACGGAGCCTCTGCTTTAGTACCAAATAATTGCTTTTGGCCCCTACACACTAACATTGAAAAGTTACGTCATTCGCGCAAAGTCTTTTGTTGTTCTAAACAAACCAAGAGGAAGACTAATATTTTGATAGTAAAATGTGCTTACAACTAACCAGTAACGAACTGGTTTGGAAAAAATACGAAGCAAAATAATTTAAAGCCAATTATGTTAATTTCAATCCTATAAGTCTGTAATTTTCCATTTCATAAAGACTTTGCTACTCTTACCCTTTCTACTATACTTTTTTTGTACATCTTGCCTTCTGTTCTACTTTCAACTAAACCTATTTTCTATCTTATAGAAAGGTTTTCTCATTTACATCCGTATTGCCATCATCTACAACCCTCTCGACTGCTCCCTTTTCATTCAACTTTTATAGCCAAATTCTCGTCCGCCTTTTCTTTAAAGTTTTTCTCAATCCTGGTTCCAAACCCAAATTCCCTATATCTCTCTTCCCAACTTTAACCGAAAACAATTATTTTATTGTTTGTCTTCTTTTTACTTGGCGATGGATCTTCTACTTCTCGTTTTCTTTCCATTTTTCTCATTCCTGTCCATATTTTCTTTTGTTCCATATTAATCTATTCCATTTCTCATCTTCCTTCTTCTATTTTTTCTTATCATCCATGTTCTGTCAACATTTTTTACTTTTCCAAATACAAACATTTATTTTTTGTATTCTCCATCATTCTTTCATCTACCCGTCTGCCCTTTCGTATCCTCTGGTTTGGCAGTCTAACACCAAGCGGTTGTTTTTTCTCTTTGGTTCCGTTTGTTGTCCATTTCATGTATCTGTTTGTTTCACTAGTTCTGCTCTCGTTTGGTTCATTTACATCACAGAGGAGAAGAGAAAAATATCGAAACCTGTCCTTCCATTTTTTTCTGTCATTTTCCTTTTTCCTTAGCCTTCTAATTCTTTCTTATTTTAATTTCTTTCTTACCCCTACAATTTTCCACTGCTTGGAACTGTTTGAAGACGCTACTCTATCTAAGACTATTGCACTTGGTTTTCTGGCCTTTCTTTCCTTTTCATCTATTTTTAATTTTCTGATTTATTTATGTGATCCTTTTCAATCTCCTTCGGTTTCTCTATTTCTATCTCTTCTCCCCTTCATATAGTTATACGACACATTTACTTTAATCTCTGCTGATTTCTTCTCCCTTCCTCTCTTTTCCCACGTGGCTCTAATTTTCGTATTTGTTTACTATTTACATTCTCATTTGTATGATTTTTTTGCCTACTTGATGTTTCCTTCTCTGAGCATTTTTGATTTGTATTCTGTAACTCCCATCGTACCACCCAAGCCTCTCTCCTATCCTTCTGATTTTCACTAGACTCCTATTTGCTTCTCTGTCATTTTGGATCGCATTCATTCAATCTATTTTGTTTCTTCCTCTCCCTCATTTGGTCTTTCACTACTATCTTCTCCCCTTTTGTATTGTGTCGCCTGCCATCTCACTATCTCCCTTCTATGGTTTTACATACAACGTAGTAAGATGCTAAGATGCCAGTGTTAGATTTGACATATTTAACCCTATATCATTTCAATATATCTTTTTTTTTTGTTTGCAGAACAGAGTCCTGAAAGAACAGTAAGCATAGCTGAAACAAATACTCCAGACTTGCAGATGTCAGACAACAGTTCTGAGTGTCCAGACGAGCTCTATAACCTTACAAAATTGGCTGAAGTTAGCCTGGCGGCCGCAGCTGGTCAAATTTTGGACCATCCTCACCTTTCCACAAACCCGAACAATAAAAACAATAACAACAACAAAGAAGAAGAATATCCCTATACGTACACCCACAAATTGTTTGATAAATCGTCCAGGGCAATGAGGCCTCATCTGATCAAGGTAATTCTTCCATTTGTGTATTCTTTCAAGGAAACTTAATGCAATAGGTTTCAGAATGAAGATGCAAAAAAACTCTCGGAAAACAACAATCAGCCCAATAACAATATAAACCAACAAAAATCTGCAGAAGGTCTACAGTCCGAACATCATGAACATGAATGTGCGGATTGTGGGAAACGCTACAGCACTTCCAGCAATTTAGCTCGCCATCGGCAAACCCATAGGAGTCCAGCAGATAAAAAAGCAAGAAGGTGCCCTCATTGTGACAAGCTTTACGTCAGCATGCCTGCATTTTCCATGCATGTCAGGACCCATAACCAAGGCTGCAAATGTCAGTTTTGCGGGAAGTGCTTTTCTAGACCATGGTTGTTACAAGGGCACATCAGAACACATACAGGTTAGTCTTGATGTAATGATGGTCCTAGTGATAGAAAATGTTTCTCCTTTCGCTGGAAATTAATAGTGTTTGCATCAACAGGTGAGAAACCGTTCAAATGCACCATCTGTGGTAAAGCCTTCGCTGACAAGTCCAACCTTCGCGCTCACATCCAAACACACTCCAACACCAAGCCGCACATCTGTGGTCGATGTGGTAAAGCCTTCGCCCTCAAGTCATACCTGTACAAGCATGAAGAATCATCATGTATGCGGATTAATGGTCGGCATACATCTCGAGAGACCACGCCAGACAAAAGCATTGCTTCACCGACTCCGGTCATAGTGTCCGTCAACTCCAGACATGCTGATTCGGTAATTCGGAGTCCAGAAAGGGGTTTCAGCAGCCCGGATCGTCCGGTTCGATCTCCAATGTTGTACCGTTCCACGGTGATTTCGCCAAACCCTGAACGTTTGTTATATTCCACCTTCGAACATCCTTCTGTTATCTTAAGTGCGAGTAGATTTGGTGGTAACATCAAGATCAATCCGCTACTGCAAGAGCAGCCAATGGATTTTTCATCCACGGGAAGGGACCCTTACGAAAGGCAAGGGTTTTCCCAAGGTAACGAACATTCAGCCGGTTACGCCATCGGTTTGGCAATCACAGTCTAAAAAGCGTGTCCGTATTTCTTTTTAAAAGGTAACAATATAACTCCTAATAGTATTCCTCTCAAGGGACCATTGTAACGAATGGAAGAACAGTCCACTTTTATTGCGTCCAATTAAAATGTAACGAGGTGAATTTGCGTGCCCTTTCTGTGTGCCTTCTTCATCAAATGTATCTGTGAATTCTTTCGTGCCACACTGTAGTTAAGTAAATAAGTATTTAATAGATGTATGTTACACATTTAGCTTGATGTGTTTAATCCCATTTTGCGAATTATGAGCTATCTAATGGTGCTACCGTTTATTTATTTTTCTTTGTTTTGTTTGTCCCAAAAGGCAGCTTACACGATACAGGTTACTTAAACGTATTAATCTTTTAAGTTATGTAAATATCGACCATTTAAGCTTGTATAACACGCTAACTGAATTAGGTTAATAAATTTGTAAACTGTCACTTGGATACACTTTTCAGATGTATTTTAAATTGCAAGCTTTGTAGATTTCATGGAATTATTTAAAAGTGAAAACTAAATTTCTTGTAAATGTGCTAAAATAGTTTTTCCGGAAATTTGCTCAATTTACATTTTTTGTGAATAAATAAACTCCCGTTTAGAAAGATCTCAGAAATTTTACTAAAAATATTTTTTCCAAAAGTTATTAGTAATAACAAAAAATATTTTGTTTGTGTAGATTAATTTTTGATTTGTCTCTCTACTTGTAAGAATGATTAACAGCCATTTGCAGAAAATTAAATTAACTATTGTTTGGTTTATGTTTCTTTCTTTTCATGTCTTCTCTTTTCTATTACTTATGTCTTTTGAAATTTATTATTTCTTACATGCTTGCGTTTAAATCTTTGCTGTTTTATAATATGTTACTATACTTGCTACCAATGGTACATTATTCGCTGTAGCTTGTTGAGTTTTCAAGCTTTTACTATATTACTTTCTGTTTCATTCTTATCGTCTTTACTTTCTATACTTTCTTGATACATTATATTAACGTATCTTAAAAAAGCTAATTTGTAATACTTGTTAGCCTTATTATTATAACTTTAATCATCTTCTTTCTCTTCTCTTCTACATTCTTTCTTTCTTCTCTGTCTTTTAATTCTTTATTATACTTTCTCGCTTTTCCTTGTTGCTTATTAACAGTTATTTAACATATTTTATAACTTTTATCATCTACTGTCTTCTCTTCTCTTATTTCATTTAATTGTGTTCTTCTGCATCGTTTTCTTAAATTATATTTTCAGTATTTATTAATATTAATTTAGCACAACCTTCATTATGTTATCTATCATTTACTTTCTTCTCCTATGTTCTAGCTATAATTTACTACTTCTGCTTCTTCTTCTTGGGCTACCTACTGACAGTTGTTTTATTATTACGTCTATTTTTCTGTTTTCTCTTACTATTGTTTACTTCTGCTTTCTTTTCTTCTATTACTTACATATCCACTGCTTGTTAGCAGATATTTGGGAGAATCTTTATTCTAACATTTTTCCTTCACTTTATATGTTTTATATTTCTGCTTTTCTTTTCCTTTTACTTCCGCGTGCCTTTTTAACCATGCAATATACCCTTGAACTAATATCGTCTACCATCAATCCTTAGGGTTTCAATTGTCTGTACTGCTTTTAATAATTTGTTCTCTTCTTTTCTTTGTTTTCTTCCTTGTACTTACTATGTTTGACGTGTGTTGCCTTTATGTGTATATAGTTTATTATATCTTTGTGATCTAAAATGATTTTCTTAGCTTTATCCTCGATCTGTCTTTCTTTGCTTTTGTGTGTACTTTTCTTCTTCTCCTCTATAACTTCTATGGATTTTCTTACATACGATCTTCATTGTTCGTATATTCTTTTCAGGAAGTCAGTGTAATGTGTGACTTCTAATGTTCTCTTTTTAACGTTTCTTATCTTCCTATCTTATTTTCGCTTTTTCTTTCTTTATTATTTTCAATCACTTATTTTTCTTCTTTAGTACTAACTTGAGTCAAGCTGTTTGACTTGCATACATATATGATCAATTGAAATCGAAAAAAACTTGTAACTAAGTGACAGTGTAATAATATTTAGTTAAGTTATAAATGGCTATGGTATCCTAAATACTATTAGCCGATAAGACCAGGGTTTTAATTTTTAATAAATATATCCTCAGTTAAGTTTTAAGTTTAGCATTATTTTTTTAAACAAAGGATTCTTTCCACAACAACCCAACAGCGATTCAATAAATAATTCCGATTGATATTGGTATTAGTTGAACAATCCTTTGTTTATACTTGACGAGAGTGTAACTAGTCGAAAATACATTTCACGGAACACGGATTTTTGGTGAAGTGTATAAATAGTCAGTTCTCATTTATTTATTTTTACTAACAGCAACACTAACGATTTATGTTTGCTTTCAGTTATTTTCGTTATTAACGTATCGGCTAATGATATAACGCGTCCTAGTCATTGTTTATTATTTAATTACGAGCCGTCTTTAAACTTGTACATTTTCGAAGAGAAAGGCCGGTGGTGCAATTTATTTATAAGAGACTGTGGATATTTATGTGTGTTGTCACTGTGTATGTCTGTTTTATAATAATAATTGTTGTATGTACTTAACTCATTGTATTTAGATTTCATTCCCCATAGGTTTTGAAAGCTTTATTCATTCCCGTGTATCGAAACTGTTTATAGTGGTTGAGTAATGGCACTTGATAATTGATTTTTTTGTTCTGTTTGTTTCTTTTGAGGCTGTTAATTCGTAACAACTCATTTACTAGGTAGGATTTAATTTATGTGTCCCATGTTTTTGTAGACTTTGTGACTTGTACTTTTATAGTAAAAATTATAATCACAGAATGTTGTTTTCGTGTTTTTTAACATAAGGGGATCCTAAACCGACAAGGTATTCAAAAACTAAATGTAGCTTTTACATAGATAAACCATTATATTCGTTTCCCTCTCGCCGTCTACCTGAACGCTGGAAACCAAACTGCACCCAGTGTAAAAAACAATATCTATAGTATAGTCTTGGCACTGTTGTGATTTCAAAAAAATTAGATAAATCTTGATATCAGGGTTGTGTGGATTATATTCTTAAAGGATGTTAGTTTGCAATAAGGCAAAAACATTCCAAATTAACTTGCTTTGTATCATCCGCTCTTATAATAATTGTTTCTAATATTTTTCACCTTATTTCAATCTTGGTTATGTAGCCTAGCTACGATGACGATAGAAAATGCTAATTTTTGCTTATTTTGAATCACTTTAGTAACGCCTTACTGTATGTCAAAGACGGCGGATGTATCAAGTATGCGAGAAGAAATGGGACGAGCTAAATCCCTAAAAGTATATATAGGGTGTAACTACAACCCTTGCTCAAGCAGCGAGTTCTCCAATATAAATCAAGAAAAATAGTTCATATAAACGGAAAATACTTCGTTACGGGGTTACAGACGAGACTGGTCCGACCACTTTTCTATATACGAGGCAGTCAAATGAAAAACATAAAAAATGTGCCGAGGGGAACTTTGTCTTACGAGTAGGCAGAAATATTAATTTTGAAATGTAGAAGGCCTTGCTAATGACATATAGCAACAATTGAAAATGTTGGCACTAGAGAAGGAGCAATGTTCTGTTATTCGTTTCTTGCACAGTGAAATGGTCAAACCCATTAATACCCATCGTGGAATGAAACTACAATATGGAAATTCATCTTTGTCACTCCAACATGTGTATAAAAGAAACGACAGGTTAAAAACAGGGTGATTTCCGTAGTTGATTCTCCCCGACCTGGTCAAGTAAACTGTGTTGTGACGCCTGAAGCGATTGCGGCAGTTGAACCTTGGTAAAAAAAAATCGTCTGATTATCCTTGATGAAATCGCTAAAGTTTTCAATGTGAGCCATGGTTCTCTACATCACGTTATACATGATATCCTCCAGTTCCGTAAAGTGTCAGCAAGATGGCTGCCAAAGCAATAGACTCTAGAGTTGAAACAACGATGTGTTAATGCTTATGAAGAACTTTTGCGACGATATGAAGCAGAAGGAGATGCCTTTCTGGTAAGGATTGTGACTGGGGATGATTCTTGGGTGCACTATCATCAACCCGAAACCAAGAGAGCAAGCATAGGATGGCGCCGCACCTATTTGCCAAAACCCAAAATATTTCGCACACAGCCTTCGACAGGGAAGGTTATGCTGACCCTTTTTTGGGATGCAAAAGGGGTAATTTTTGAGAACTGCATGCCTAATGGGGTACTGTGACTAGTGTCACATACTCAGAACATTTAAAGAACAGTCTCAAGCCCGCATTCTTTTGCAACACGATAACGTGCGGCGGTGGGTGGGAAGAAATTTCAGAGCAATGATGAAATGATTCAGGCGGTGCACGAGTGGCTGTGCACGCGACCAAAAATTTTTTACTTCGGGTATTCAAACACTTCCAAATCGTTTCCACTTTAACCTCATCGGAAGAGCCAAGAAGTACCTTTGACAGTGTCTATGCATAGAAGGCACTACCTATTACAATCTGCAAAAAAATAACTTCCATAATACTTCAAATAAGAGAGATATCAAGCTGATTCGTCTTAGCAAGCTTACCCTGTAGGCAAACAACAAAATGCTGCGATAACAGTAGGAGGTGCACAAGAAGAAACGCGAATAAGAAAGAGACTAAGACAAATATGTCCACTATCCTTACTATTAGTCAACATCTACATATAAAAAGCCTTCGAAAAATTAAAGAAAGAGTACAAACAGGAGTAACTATACAAGAGATGAAACTAGAGATAAGCAGATATGGTGATGACATAGCACTAATGAGTAAACGAAGAAGAACTATAAATAGTAATTCGTGAAATGAAGACGCGAAATGCAACGAAGATATAATAAGCTGAATCCAGCAGGCTTAACAAAGCTTCTACAAGAAGAAGCTCTGTTAAGCCTGCTGGATTCAGAAGAAAAGAAAAGTTGATAACCTTCACAAATGTATCACTGAAAGTAAGAAAGAGATTCTTGAAACCTACCACTGGCGCATTGCTCTATATGAAAGTTAAAGCTAGACGAAACAAAAACAAGAAAATAAGACTATAGTCCCTTCAAATCTGGTGTCTTAGAAGCATGCGAAAAATGGCATGGATATATCGCGTCACTGCTAAATATATACTAATCATAATAGAAGAAACTTTAAAATCTGTAAATATATCACAAAGAGAATGGGGCCAATTACATTGGTAAACAAAAATTAACTTTTTTTGTGACATGGATAAAACATGGCGTATGTTATGTATAATTTCACCAGAAAGCAGCAAATGACCTTGGATTTTATCTATCACCCACACTTTATTTGCTACGAGGTGTTGTGCGTTATACGGAAATATATCAATATCTGTATGTTCTTAATGTTGCACTTACTTCGAAATGTTGTTGAGAATGTTTTACGGCGATATTTGGTCTCTGGGACATCACGGATTAATGTCCAGCAGTAATTAGCAAGCAAACTAGGACTCCATTTGTCTTAGTATCACTTTTCCATGGTTGCAACGTCTTGATGGAACCTTTCTCCATGTTCTTCGCATACGGCACCCAAATTTTGCGGAAAGAAATCGAGATGAGTATCCAGAAAGTGAATTTTTAAAGATATGTTACATCCCATTTCTCTGTAGGCACTAAGTAATTTAGTCACAAGATCTTTGTAATTTTCAGCTTTGACATTTCCAAGAAAATTGGTCACAACTGTTGTAAAAGCTCTCCATGCTCTTAGTTCAACTTCATTCAGCAAGTTGTCAAATTCGACATCTTTCATTACTTCTCGTATTTGTGGTCCTACAAATATGCCCTCTTTAATTTTTGCCTCGCTAACTCTCGGTAATTTCTGTTTCAGATACAAGAACCCTCTTCCATTCCGATCTAGTGCTTTAAAGAAATTTTTCATTAAGCCCACTTTAATATGCAGTGGTGGTAGAAAAACGTTTTTAGGATCAACCAGCGGTTCGTTGTTAATATTTTTTGACCCAGAGTTAGTGCTTGACGTGGCCATCCCTTCTGTATGTATATAGTGACGATCTCCTGCACGGCTGTCCCAGTCACACAGGAAACAACAGTCTTTTGTATACCCCAGCTGAAGTCCAAGAAGAAGCGCTATCACTTTTAGGTCTCCACAGATTGACCACTCACAGTCATTATACCTGATGTGTTCTAGAAGATATCGCATATTCTCGTATGATTCCTTCATATGAACGGCATGAAGTATGGGCATTTATTGCCGTTGTGAAACAAAAGTGCTTTTAAGCTAAGTTTTGAAGAATCTATAAATAGGCGCCAAATGCCTGGTTCATGTTTCTGTCCAAATGCGTGAAATAAGTTGTCAACATCCGTGCAATATACCAAAGTCCCTTCTTCAGCGAAACAATGTGAAAATCCTTTTTGACGTTTTCGGAAGTGAGTTACGAGGTGTGTAAATTAAGTAATGAGACTGTTTTTTTTTTCATTTTTTTATTCAAATAAAGTTAAAATTCAACATTGTCTCCTTCAAAGCAACTGCCTTGGGAAGCCACACAGCGCTGGAGACGTTCCTTGAGGTGATATTTCAGTCTGGGGAAGGGGAAAAGTCCCAAGGACTCAAGTCGGGCGTATCAGGAGGCTGAGGAGCCACAGGAATGCTTTTACTGGCCAAAAAATCGTTTATTCAAATTGCTGTGTGACAAGGCGCATTGTCGTGATGCAACACCCGGTTGTTCTTGATGTTTGGTCTCACACGCATGACAGTTTTTCGAAGTCTTTCAAGAACCTCTCTGTAAAAGTGTTGATTAACCATTTTGCTTTGAGGCACAACATTTTTGTGAACGATTCCCTGGCTATCAAAAATGCAAATCAGCATGCATTCGATCTTCGACTTGCTCATTCTTTTTTGGCCTTGGAGAGGTTGAAATGTGCCATGCTCTGGCGCTTGGTTTCCGGATCATACTCAAACACTCAAAACTCGTCACCAGTAATGACCCGTTCCAGACAATGGGGATTATTTTCAATCGTTTCCAAGAAATCAAGGCACCTTTCGCTCCTGATGTCCTTTTGGTCCTGCGAAAGGTTTTTCTGAACAATTCATTGGTCACAATCTGATGATGAACGGTGGTGTGAGTCAAACTCAACCCTTCCCCGATCATTCTGACTGTCAACCGACGATCTGAACGCACAAGATTCCGGACTCTGTCGACATTTTCATCGGTTCTTGAAAATGAAGGTCTTCCGCTGTGTTTATCTTCAATCGACTCTCTCCCTTCTGAAAATGCCTTAAACAACCGAAAAATCTGGGCTATTGACAAAGCACTGTCTCCGCAGACCTGCTGAATTTTTGCAAAATTTCCATTGCACTGTGCCCAAGTCTGAAGCAAAACCTGATAGCACACCATTGGTTGAAATTGATGTCACTCATTTTCAGAACGCACTAGAAAAAATGTTTCACGAAAAAAATCACTATGGACAACCAAGTGACTCTAGCGAGTTCAAACTCGTACTGAAGGCGTATCACATATTCACCTGCCGCCTCTTCCACTCCCGCATCGTCAGTGTTGCCAGATCGAACGCTACGCTGCCAGTCTCATTACTTAATTTACAAACCTCGTATATGTACGTCGCCTTCGATGAGATTCCATAATTTTAATCTCGATGCTAGAAGTTCTGACTGTGATTTTGCTAGTTTTAAACCTCGAACTAAATCATTCAGTTCAGCCTGTGAAATCAGGTGTGGTTCTGTTGATCATTCTGGTGTTTGAAATAGTGGATCATTGTCGATTTTCTGTGCCAATTGAGAATTGCTTTCAAGTTCTTCTTCGTCCAAACTCCAAGATTCTGGTGGATTTGGGATAGAAAGAACTTCACTATGTTCGACGGGCCGTAAAGCTGATGGTAAATTGGGATACTGCACGGTATGCTTGGACTTGCTTTCAAGTTCTTCTTCGTCCAAACTCCAAGATGCTGGTGGATTTGGAATAGAAAGATCTTCACTATGTTCGACGGGCCGTAAAGCTGATGGTAAATTGGGATACTGTATAGTATGTTTGGACTTCGGTCCGATACCCAGGATGTTAGTGAGGCAAAAATAACATGGTCTTCTGTTCTCTCTACACCATTGGTACTATAAAGCGCATTTTACGTTTTGTACCTTTCAACCAACCCATTAACAATGTTACACAAGTCTTACAGCATATGTGAGGAGCCCATAACCTATCTTGATCTCCTACTTTAACTCCGAAATAAAGTTCGTAAGCTCTTTGTACAAGTGGGGTGAAAGTACGTTTTTGCGATTTAAAAGTTACTTCCCCACACACATAACAAAAATTGTTGACATTATTCACACACTGCCTAGGCATTGTACTTGTACTTGTTAATTCACAGTCTATCACAGTGCAGTAATAAACATAAACGAAGTAAGTAGAACACAAACACGTTAGTAACGACATTTCGCAGCACGACATAGGAAATGCAGTAACTTCATACGCCGGTAAATACCTACTAATGCACACTATCTGATTTGATGCGCACTTCTTGCATGTAATAAAGAGGAATGAACTTGTCTTAACATGGTATATTCGTCACTGCTGATACATTACACAAAGTGGCGCAATATGCATTTGTTGCATACTTGCAAATTCTCATGTTTTTAAATTCGTTTTTAGGGTGCCGAAATACATCAGAAGCACTTAAAGTTTCCATGTCACGTGGTACAATTGTACCAACAGTGCATTGTATATCGAAAATGGCAGTGTTATAAGCTCAGAATACGCCTGTTATACCATGCAAGTATGGCTTACAACCGATTCAGACTAATGCTTAGATTTATTTGCTTTGACAATTAAAGCACCAGAGCCAACCGAGTGGGGCACGACGAAGCAGCCCCAATATCGGAACTATGGCTTGTGCTAAATAAGAACTTGAAGTCACTGTATATACCGTAACGTTACCGTTGATGAACAGCTGTTTCGTTACCAAGGAAGGACGAAGTTCATACAATACATGCCCTCTAAACCTACCAAATATGGTATCAAGATTTGGTGAGTGTGTGATTTCCAAAGTTTTTATCCACTATCTGGTCAAATTTATAATGGAAAACCCGTCACAAGTCGTGATACAAACCAAGGGGAGTTTGTTGCCAAAGATTTATGTTATTAGTACGAAAACATGGGAACAAACACCACTACTGACAATTTTTTTCACGATTTTGCCACTAGCAAAACTTTTGATGGATTGGGGACGTTCTATTGCAGGTCCTCTAAAGAATAATAAAGCTTACATTCCTCCAGAAACGTTAGCTAACAAATCATGTGAGACAACGTAGTCTCAGTTCAGATTTAGAGAAAACAAGACTATTTGCTCCTACATTCCCAATAAAATTAAAATATAATCATGTCAACAATGCATTATACCAATGACATAAGTGGTTTAAAACATAAACTGGAAATTATACTTTATATTATAATAACGTAAAAGGCAGAGTCTACAACATGGATAAAAAGGACTAGAAGTTAGATATAGCTAGCCTTGCGGATTATATTGTTTATTCAAAAAATAATCAAAAAAGTACAAACAGAAGAGATAGCCGGCGAACCTTCCGCAAAAACCTAGGTAAGAAATTGTAAATGACATCCATTGAAGAACGGTCAACAAATCGTCGCGTATGTTAGCACTTCAATACCAGATTCGGTATGGAATATATACCAAAAAAATCTCTGAGGTTGTTCCAATTAGGGATGGCACAAACGTCCCGAGTTCACAGGCACTTGATATATGTGCCGGTCAACCAAAACTTACCGAAAAACCATTTTCCTACCTAGCATGTTATGCAACAACGCACAATAATTTGCTGTAGTTGGAAAGAATGCAATCAATTTTTCCTTATACTCCTCCCAAGTAAAATATATACTCTCAATACTAGTTATATGAGTTTTAAGCTACACCACTAATAGACTGGGTTGAAGATCAACATTAAATCAGTACGGTATAGTACATGTAAGGACGGAGGCTACTATTACATAATCTACTCTGGGTACCTACATTGTATAAGCAAGACTAAACAATTTTAACCAAATTCAAAATTAGTCTAGGAGTGGCAAAAGGCATACTCTCGTCTGATGATGAATCATTTACGGTTACAACCGTTCAATTACTATACCCACGTTTTGAATTTCGGATAAGTAAACGACAAGTAAACATAAATGCAAAATAAACAAAAACGCCCAAAATACCTCTTAGGTCAATTAAACCACAACTGACTCACTCGTTTATCTGCAAACTCACTTATCTTTGTCTATTGCGCAAAGGATACGTCTTATGCAACGTGGCTCTTTATCTCATTCCAAATAATACATATGCCGCTGATACCTAACATGTTGTATATGACCATCCGTGAACGTGGAGCTCGTAGTACATATAAAACCTAACATAACATAGAAGAGATTTACTTACCGGGACTGATGGCTCTGTCCATGGGATTGCTACTAAGTTCCTTAAGGACTTTAGGAGTTTATTTCTCAGTAGAAACTTCCAATTTGCCCATCAACCAAGCAGAGTTACCACGTTACTTTAACAATAGGAACCCAGCACTCTCACAATAAATTAGCGCATAAATCTTTGGGTTCACACACTACCCTCTCTCTTAATAAACTGGGACAAACAGTTATTTGGGTTCACACAGTGTTCTATGTTTTAAGAAATTGGGACAAACAGTCTTTTAAGATAACACATTACTATTATAATTAAATAGGAACTCACTTCTCTCACAATAAATTTGAAATCACAATTATCAATCCAACCTTTAACTACACAGTTTAATTTAAGTGTGTAGCTCAAAATTTATTTAGGCGAACACAGCATTTTATCATCAATCAACCTTCTACTAGCAACCATTTTGGGCAGACGTCCTTCATGGACGGCTATCAAATCACAACTGCCTTTTTTGAGGAAGGCAAACGTACTTCTTACACAATGCCATATAATGAGTCGCCCCAAACCTGTATATGTGTTTTTTTATCCATGTACTAATAATAATACCTTTTCATAACCATATTATGCAACATCAGTGCTTGTTTTAAAACATTAATATAACCTGCTCAAAAATGAATAGGGATATAAAGCATATATGTTTGTATTTGGCGGCTAATGGTCGTCTATTATTGATAATTAGAGCAAGCGGCAATGTTTGATGTTAAAAAACAAAAACAATCAAATCTAGTTGCAATGGTTTAACCGTATTAGTGTCAAGTCGAGTTTGTGTGTTTGAGTGAATAAACTTTCCTGTCTTCTTAAGATCTGTATTGTTCATTATTTTTTTAATCGTGTGTTACATTTATGTTCTTAATAATAAACAACAATGCATAGAAACCATTTAACAATAGAACAACGAAATTTGGCCATTGCTATGCACCAAAGAGGAATCGCCAGGTTGACATTGCTGATATGTTAGGAACCACGCAGAGCGTAATTTCACGTGCCCCTTCCCGCCTTAGAGAAAAAGGTAAGACTGCAAGAAGGTCTGGAAGTGAATCTTTTCGCATCACAACACCTCGTGAGGATCGATTTCTGGTAATTAATGCAAGAATCCACCGCTTTTCAACTGCTTGACATCTACAGCAAGTGCTCCGGAATGCCAAATCGATTGTTTGAGGTAGGACTTACCTCATACCGCCCCCTGAAATATCCTGCAAGAACTGTGACTCAATGAAGACACCGGGTGGAATCGTCAAGACGTAGGCTTCAAGAAACGACACCATGGGATGATATACTATTTTCGGACGAGTTCAGATATTGTCTCAGCAATGATACCGGCGTCAAAGAATTAATCGTATTGCCGGACATCGTACCTTACCGCAGAATACCCAACCAGTCGTTGCCTTTGGTGGTGGTGGTTTTATGGTATGGGCTGGCATTTTTTTTAGGGTGGCGTGCTGACATCCATATCTTTAATGGTACACTCACGGGCCAACGTTATGCCCGAGATATCATTATGAACCGTGTTCTAAACCGTCGCAACGCTATTGGACGGGAATATTTTGTTTTCCTTGATGACAACGAAAGGCCGCATCGTGCTCGGGTTGTTTTAGAAATGCTTCAAGATGAGAAAATAAACCATCCTGCTTTTCCTCCGCTATCTCCAGACCTCAATTCCATCGAGCATGCATGGGTCCTTTTACAGAGACAGCTGGATCGATATAATCCAAGGCAACAGCTGAGGGATATATTGCCGATATTGTGGCATCAAATTCCACAAGAACATATTGATAATTGCATTCAGAGATGCCAGCAAGGTGCAGAGCACTGTGTCAGCACACAGGCTAAACTAAGTGGGGGGCCACTATAGGCAACCTTCTCGTTGAACCTAATGGCTCTAGTGGTGGACTGATGGAGGGCAGCAGTAACCATCAATACCAAGATAAGGCGCAAGGGAAATGATCCCAAACCGGTTTATCATTGGATTTTTGCAAGCATGACTGTAGCAGTTTTAATGGTTGTGTCTACTGCACAATTACTTCCCAAGATAATCATAATGGTTGAAAATCAAATACAATCGGTCGTCAGTCCGAGGCATCCCACAAATCGGGAGACGGTGCTAAGTATCCTCCCGTCAGCCAAAGTGAATATCCATAAAAGAACAGTCAAAATACCCACCTGGAACGACCGCAGCTTGTTCCAGCCAGGAAAGTTACAAAATGTTATTGCAGAAATGGACAGAATGAAAATAGACATAGGTACCCGGTATCAGCGAAGTCCGGTGGCCACAAAGTGGAAAATGCATAACGGATCATGGTATAATGTACTATTCAGGCGGTAATGATCAACATTATCGTAATGGTGTAGGAATACTATTAATCAAACAAGTTAGCAAACCCGTAGTAAACTTTATACCCTTTTCGGAGCAGGTCATGCTGATTCAAGTGCTGACTTCCATAGGTAAATGGAACTTAATACAGGTTTACGCGCCAACTGCTTATAAAGGAGACGATGAAATTGAGAATTTCTATAATCAATTAAACGATATTATAAAGAAAAGCCTAAAATCAAGAGATATCAACATCATCATGTGTGATTTTAATGCCAAAATAGGTAGAGAGCCAGAAGGACACAACGTCGGAAGCTTCGGGTTAGGAACAAGGAACGATAGAGGAGAGAGAATGTTGCAATATTGTATAGAAGAAGAACTGGTTTTAACAAACACATTTTTCAAATTACCAAACAGGCGGTTATACACGTGGAAATCGCCGCGTGACAATAAAGAAAATATAGTTCGCAATCAGATTGACTAGGATAATGACTAGTAAACAAGAAATTTAGAAATAGCGCGAAGTCAGTAAAAACGTACCCCGGAGCAGATGTAATTTCCGATCACAACCCAGTAGTCATGACAATCAAAATACGGTTAAAGAAAAATCGTGAAAGAATTAATAATAACAACAGAATAAATATCACAGAACTATGAAACAATGACACGTCAACTCGAGTGGCTTCTGTTATAAATAGAAAATTCCGAGAACTAAACAATGCAATTCGTGACCTTATCAACCACGACACAAATAAAACGTGAACTGATATAAAAACAATTAAAAAAACAACCCAAGAGGAAGAAATCGGCAAGTGCAAACACATAATGAAACAAAAGTGGATGACAAATGAAATTCTAACAATGATGGAAGAACGCCGAAAATACAAGAACAAAAACAAGGATAAATACGAAGAAATTCATAATAAAATTAGGAGGAAGATTAGAAGAGCAAAAGACGCCTGAATGTCAGAGAGATGCGAGGAGATCGAACAACTCCAAAGAAGACACGATATTTTCAATTTACACAGAAAGATAAAAGAAGTGGTTGGCATGGGACGTACACAACACACAAGCATCTTAAAAGACCAACATGGAAACATGATCATGAATTTAGAAGGGAAATTGAGAAGATGGAATGAATATATCAAAGAATTGTTTCATGACAACAGATCCAAAAAATACAACATATATACAAATGACGAAGGTCCAGAAATAAACAAAAGGGAGGTCGAACATGCAATCGCAATAACAAAAACAAACAAGACCCCTGGACCGGATGAAGCGCACAGTGAACTATTAAAACTATTGGATGACGACGCCATAACTATCTTGGTAGATTTATTTAATAACAGCTACAAAACAGGGATAATACCACATGACTGGATGATATCTACATTCGTTACTATACCGAAGAAAACACACGCTACAGACTGTAATGATTATAGAACCATAAGTCTTATGAGCCACGTCCTAAAGGTCTTCCTGCGAGTCATACTTACACACCAGAATGTACAAAAAAGATGCGAGGCAGAGATCTCTAATACCCAATTTGGATTTCGCAACGGTTTCGGTACCAGGGAAGCACTTTTTCCGTTTAATATGCTAGTACACAGATGTCAGCAAATGAACAATGACGTACTCGGGCGCTTCATAGATTATACAAAAGCCTTCGACAATGTAAAACACGACAAGCTGTTAGAGATATTAGATGACTTAAAAATAGACCATCAGGACATCCGCATAATATCAAATCTCTACTGGGCCCAAACAACTAAAGTGAAGGTAGAGAATACATTGTCAGAGGAAACAGAATAAAGAAGGGAGTGAGGCAGGGGTGCGTATTGTCACCTTTGCTGTTTGACATCTATTCTGAGGCAATTTTCAGAGAAGCCTTAACAGAGGAATCCGAAGGAATAATATTAAATGGCATTCCTATAAACAACCTGAGGCATGTCGATGATATGGTGATCTTGTGTAACGTGCGATTTCTTACGCCTGGTTGCTTGGCATTTAAATTTTCTATACAGCATTTTGGTTTGCATATGTATATTTTTGATTAATTCACTTGTAACGTGTGATTTCTGACGCATAGTGTATATCAAAAGTGTATTCCCATTACAGCGTTTTGGCCGGCATACTTCGGGTTTTCGAATTGAAAAATTGGTTCTCGTATTGTGTTCTGCGCATCGATCGTGAATTTTCGATTCTCAGACTGCGGAAGTTGGATTAAAGTAGAACGTATTCAATTCTTAAGAAGTGCAAGCTCGAATTTTATTAAGGTCGTTACGACTCGGAAGATCCTTCCAATTTGTGAATTTTCAAGTGATTAGGGGAAACTTAAACACGGTAGAGTGATAGTAAATTTTCCCAGGGAGAAATCCTAACATAGTTCACTCTTGGGGAGTTTTTCTTCTGCCAATTTAACATCGTATGGTAAGCTTAGGAAGGTCCTTATTTCACCTTTTTCTTTTCTAAGACAGTTGAATTTATTTAGGCATTAAACAGCAGCCAGAAGAGTGGAAACATCCGGAACCTGATCGAATTTAAAACGACGTGGGAAAATCCGCGAAACCGATAATTCCAGTGCAGGAATTCTAGTGCAGGGACATCCTTATCGGCGTTGCATGTGTTGAGTAGCAGGTGTGTGAAGCGAGTCCATTGTGTGAGGACATTCTACGTTTAAGGTCTGTTAGTCAACTTTTAACTTTCATGCATTGGGTTGATAATACCACGAAACTTCGAGAACCATCAAAAGACGAATAACTACAACTCGTTTTATTTGCGTAGGCATATTTATGTTGAAATATAATAAATACTCGACTATTTTTTTATTAAGTTCAATATTTTATTTGGGAAAATTCTTGTTCAGATTATAATAACTTTATGTATTCTGAAAACTTGTTAAATGGTCTGCAGATTACGAGATTAAATTTCTGATTTAAAGTTTAAAAGTAAGGGGGAATTTTGCGTAAGTTTATAATTATCCGTGCGCATATACCATTAATTTTGGGTAATTAATCTAGTTATTGCGTATACGAGGCCTCGCGATATCGTAAATACTAGACGGGAATTCGGTGGTTTGGTTGATATTATTTTCAGAAGTGGATTAATGTTTCCTAAGTTTAAACTTGATCTACGCATTATTGCTTTCCCTGGAAATTTTGGTTCAGCTCTGTATAAAAATTAAATCAGAGACAGTAACGTACTGTGGTCCGTTCATTTTGTTAATGAATGTAAATTTATGTACATATATGCAACTTGGGGTTGTGATCATGATTTTTTTATGCTTCATTCATTAGTGGCAAAGTGGTTTGTCAAGATCTGTAGATACTTTTGCTTGTATTGATTAATTGATTATTATATTTTGGAAATCTGTCAATTACGATTGTGTTTTATTCTGTCTTGAAAAATAAGTTTAGTATTACCAAGCAAGGTAAGTTCGCATCCAGGAAGGTTCCTGTTTACCCAAAGTTATCTTCGAGGAGGAAAGTGTTTTTTTTAACAGGTGGCGCCTAGGCTTAGATCGAACCACCCTTCTTCGACTGCAGCTAGTCGAACCCTTGTTCTTGATACTTGGACTTTGCTTAGAAATTTGATGCTTCAATAGCTTGTAGTGTATAAAACTATTTTTGTAGTCGCCGTCGATTAACTAGGCGTTACACAGTTTTGGCCCTGTAGAAGTTTCGTGTCATCCACTCGTGTATTTCCGATTCAGGAAATGGTGAATTTGGGTTTTCCGTTTAGGACATTACTATACGAGTTCTCCTAGAACGTGCACGTGTTTTGAGTTAATTTTAGAAGTCGTTTTAAGACTTGGAAAGTTTTCCAATTTGAATTTTCAAGATACATTTGGGAAGTTTTAGGCATTGTTAGTTTGATGTGATTTTCTGGGAGTTGATCCCAATTTGAGTGCATTTGTTTTGAGAGAGTTCTTATCGCCATATAACAGCTTTTGGTAAGCATTGAAAATCCAAATTTCTCTTTAATTTCTAAGACTATCGAAATTATTTAGGCGGAATTGGCTGGAGCTAGAGTTAACGAATTTAACAGTCATTTGTGAAACATCGAAGAGATCCTGTGGGTTCGAGACAAGCGGAGTTATCGGCCGTGCAGCGAAACCGTACAACAGGTGTGACATCGAGATACGAAATTCCAGGTGTGTCAATCCTATTAACATTCAATTTTCAAATATAATTTCGAGGATACGAGGGGTTCTGGAAAAATTTTAGTTTAAAAGCAAATAATCATAATAAAACTTATAATTGTACACTTAAATTGGTAATAAGACTAAGTACTCTTAATTAGTGAATGTTTAACCTCCATTGACTTTGTATTTTGTATAAATTGGTAATAATTTTCGTTGAATTTGGAATTAATTTGTTAAATGGTCAACAGTATAATTAAATTTGCTTTTATTGTTTGAAATTCAGTTAGAAAGGGGGAATAGTGCGGAAGTTTAATTCTTGATTAGATAGCCGACACCATTACCATTATTTCGGTAATTATTTATCTGGGTATTTAATTCGCGAGGCCTCGAAGAATCTGAAAATACTTAGCGGGTTTAGTCGTGAATATCAGTCTGATAATCTTTTCGCATTATTGCGTTCCCGATATATTAAAGAATTTTTGGTTTATTATTTGTTTACCGGTACTGTTAGCCATAATTGTTTAAACATTGTTATATACCTATAAACATATCATAGTGAAGACATATTTTAATTCCAATTGGTGGTGTTGTGAAGATTTAAGGTGAATCTTTAGATAAAAGGAAGATTTGTAATTTATTGTTGTGTTTTATTGTGTCTTGGTTTAACCTAATTTATTTTGGGGACAAATTGAGCAATTACCGAAGCAAGGTAAGTCCGATCTCCAGGAAGATTCCTGTTTACCTCGTGTTATTTTCAAGGACGAAGGATATTTTAAACAGGTGGCGCCTAGGCTTATCAAACCCCCCCTTCTTCGACTGTAGCTGGTCGACCCTTGTCCTTGATACCTGGACTTTGCATCGCAAATAGTAGGTTCGGTTGTATTGCTTCTATTTAGGATATTAGAATTGTCGCCGTTGATTCGACTAGGCGTTACACCTGGCCAATAGCATTGTGGACCTACAAAGAATGGTAGAAAAATTAAATACAACAAGCAAAAGATACGGCTCAGTATGAACATTGGCAAAACCAACCACATGCAGCCGATAGATTTATATATAGAAAATAGGAAAATCGAACAAGTACAACATTATAAGTACCTAGAGACGCTAATTAATGAAAACAGTCAACACAGGCAAGAATTGCTAGCACGCATCGAACAAGCCCAACTAACCTTCATTAGGATGAAGAAACTGTTAACTGCGCCTGATCTAGCGCTTGAAGTAAGATTAAAAATGGTTCAATGTTATGTATTCCCAGTTCTGTTATATGGAGTAGAAAGCTGGACATTAAATAAAGAAACGACGAAAAGGATAGAAAGCTTCGAAATGTGGGTCTACAGGCGGATATTGCGTATACCTTCGACTGCTAGAATGAAACGCACCGAAGTGCTACATCGAATTAATAAAGGAATGGAAATATTAAATACGATCAAAAAAAGAAAGCTCGAATTTTTGGGACACATTACACGTAATGCACGGGAAAATCCAATGAAAGAGAAATGTAGGCCGACATCGAATCTCCTGGCTACACAACCTGCGAGAGTGGTATGGAATGACATCAACTGAACTATTCAGAGCAGCAAAGTCAAAAATAAGAATAGCCGTTATGATAAGCAACCTCCGACGAAGAAGCTAAGAAAGAAGAAGAGATTCACAAACTACTGTTCAAAAATTAATTTTATTAATAGTGTTTTTTTTGTAATTGTGTATTATTGCATGCCCCCCTCCATGGACCCCCTTCCTCTATGAAAGAAGTTGGATTCAAAAAACTGCCCCCCTTCCGTTTTGAGCTGGATAGACCCTTGTTATTGGACCTTATTTAATTGACTGGTGAAGCGTGAAGAATAAAACCAAAATATTTAACAAATCACTATATTATTTACTGTAAAACATACACAGTTGATCCCAAAATTGTATAACAAATTGTTTTCTGTACAAAGTTGTATTACTTGTTTGATAAACACTAGCTATTGAATACTATTAGGTGTAAATAAGTACAAGTGCTAATTTTGAATGATTTTCTTTTTCGGTAATTTGGTGTTTTGCAGTATAATTAAAAAGACAATAATTATTTACAATATTGCTCTTAGTACTAAAACTCACAGTTAAAATTTCAAAAGCAGAACAAAATTTAAAGTGGTTGCAATTAAATAACAGAACAATTAAAAGTCTTTCTGCTCTTGAATTTTGATGATTTTACAATAATAGCTTCCATTCATCAATCGGTTATTAGCTTGGACGGTATTGAATAATTATATTTCAACAATAGCAGTTAACTTTTATAAAATCCCCATACCATTACATTTCATGAAATACTGATTTTTAGTTGAATACTGTAGGTCAATTGCACAGACATTGATAAGACAAATTTGTTTATAACAAAACTATATTAAAAATTTAGCTGATAATTTTATTAAAACAGTTGCCTAGAAGGATTCAAGAGATTGCTACAAGCTGTCTGACGTATTATTAAAGTCGGTACAATCGGCCTTTGGAAAAATCAGTAAAACCTAAGGGAATAAAACTAAATTTACAACAAATTAATAAAACTTCTTAAAACAGTGCAACACTGACAAATATGGAATGTTTTAACGAGCAGTCTCCTATGTAGGTTCATTAAAATCACGTATAGAACTTCGAAATACCTAATTAATAATAATTAATAATCATTTACATTACCTTACTCTATATTTACAATAGATCTTACAAAATGGAAAATTTAATAATAGGTTTTAAAATAACTGTGTTTCTCAAGATTCTATCATTTTGTCTGCGAAGAAACCAGCATAATTGTAGGTATTCTTTTTATTCTTAAGATGTTACAATGGCACTTGCTTTTAAAAATGATTACATACTTAAAATTGGTCACAACAATACTAGATGGTTATGCTGGGTTCAACCATACAAAATGATGCGTTTACCAACACCGCAGTACAAAAATACTCTTTTGTTACTCTAACTCCTGCCATTTAGAGAGATGCAGCCCTCAATATTATTCCTGTGTGTTTATAGCTAAATAAACAGTGTGGAAGGTAAAAACTATATTTTACAAAAATAAAACTAAACCAGTATTCCCTGAAAGCATCTATCCTCAAAACTTAATCACCATCAGCCATTTGCATAAGTTTTCCTGAATCCTTTAATTTTATGCTCCAGTGCTTTAGCAAAAAGTGTTGCCGCGTCAATAGAGAATAATATTAAATCTGCTTGAAGTGCAAACCTTATGGGCACGGCTGCACTTATAGTATAGGTAATTAGTTAGTCATTGATTTAAAAACAAGTTCATATACTATTTGAGATTCTTTTTACAAGAACTGTAATAAATAATTTTAAATACTTCCATTTAACAACCAACAATTAAAATTATACACTACCGATTTGACTGTATAACATTGCTAGTCCAGTGAATGTAAAAGATCATATCACTAACTCTTGACATAAGCTAGCACTAACCAATATAATCTTAGAAATGAATGTTTCTTTTTATATCAGCAGTCTTCTTCCACTAGTTTCTGGGTGTCCTTGCCCGTATCAGAGGCAGGGTCGAGCTCGCGATGCCGTACATGCACTTGAGGTGATGTCTTATGTGTAACACTAGACGGTGCAATGATTGCACTTGGAGGCTCTGTAAACGTATCACCCTTTGATTTATTCATATCCATGGGCACTTCATATAGGGCTGCAACAACACGTAATAAAAATAAACTGCACAGAGGAAAAATCAATAATTCTTACCTGAGCTACCATTTCCAACAGCTTCTGGGTTGTTCTGAACTGCATCATACATTGGGTTATGGAAATCTCGGCTTTTATTGCTTATGGGATCTAAACTATACGCCACATCCATGGGTTCCATTCCACTTCCTGCACCATTACCACTAAAGGTGTTGTTTCCAAACTCAACATTACTTCCTTGCCGGAATGATACACTTTGGCTACTTGCTAAGCTGCTCAGGCCTGTTCCTTTTCCACTGTAATAGAAACAATAATCAGAAAAAAAAACATTCAAAAAGTTTTGGGTTAGGGTTACTATTTTGAATTAAAAAAAAGTTAGCCTAAACTACTTTTACAAAATAAAAGCGTTTTACGAACCATGGCATAAAATAAATGTTGTTATTTCACATTTTATATTGCGTGATTATTATTGTTAATAAATTATTAATTGATCCTATACGTATACATTAAACTTCCAAAGCAACATTGAGGTTATGTTTGAAAGTGTACGAGAAATACCCGCGGATATGTTTTATACAATTGAACATAATTTACAACCAGTTGAACCTGTGGGCTATGTACACATTTTGTTTGGTAGTTTCTTTAAAACAGTAAATTAAAGGCATCAGTAACCTCGGAAGCGGAAGTAGGAAGCTTGACGCTCTCCAAACAGAAACTGAATAATAAAAATTATGGCGATTGAATGCATATAATAGAAACCCCTTCAAAGATCCACTACAAGCAAAGTTTATGAAGAGCTTGAAAACATTAGGTCTACGATTATACTTTGATTTTTTAAGCATATGCAATGAATAATATATTAAAATATTTCATAAAAAAATAATTACAAATGTATGGGATGATTTTTTTAAAACTAGATTCTTGTAAATTTTTATCGACTAAATTATTAAAAAACTAACTTTTAAAATATAACATTTTTATGTCCAAAGATATACAGAATTGTAATTTTTTTTAAATATTTATATACTTATTTTTATTAGCCGCGTCTTTCTGATTATTATGCTCGTTCAAAAGTGAAATACACCCAACTGAAATGTTGTTTCTTTCAAAATTAAGAACAATATTTGATTGTAGGTATTATTTCTCGAATACACTTTTGGGGTACTAGAAAAGGTTATAATTATTTGTCAAAAAAAAATAATAATAGTGAAGAACAACGAATGACATTCTGGAAAATTATGTGGTACGTTTTACATTTTTAGGTGTTGTTACTTACAATGGTCTTTTCCTCAAGAAGAACCAGACTCCTGTGGCAGCTCCAAGAACAAGAAGCACAACTACAATCGGGATGACAATAGCCACGGTATTGGAGGTGTTGGGATTTCTACTATGCGCAACGTGGACGTCGCAATGCTGCCCATGGAAATCTGATGGGCAGTCACATACCAAATCGTCAGTGTCACTTTCCCTGCATATTCCGCCATTTTCACAAGGGCAGATTCTGGGTGCAGGTCTGGGCCTTTCAGATGCGGCGTCACATGTTATCTCACCCTTGGTTCTGTGAGAAGCAACAGATGAATCTGGGCATGTACATCGGTGTCCTCCGGGTACCAACAGGCACAAATGTGAGCATTCATTGTTGCGGCACGGATTGCTGATTGAGGTGTTGTATCTCAAATTATGGTATACTGAAAAATAATTATTTTGAACATTTTTAACATGAAATGCCCGATATCAAATTGTTAAATGAAGAAATATTCAACCCCATGTAAACACAAATTTTTTCTATATTCACAGCCAATTCCATTCTACAAGCATTCACAGTCATTCTATGGCATCTTTCTTACCTTTTACGCCTGACGGGTTGACTAGATCTCCTTGAATTATCACAGGAACTCCTCGGCCAAACTTATCTTGCCTTACTAACTCTCCAGTATCCTTCGTTACCCAAAAGAGATTTGATTCAAACACATCCAAGGAAATTGGATGTTTCAACATGTCGCCCTTTAAAATAGTTCTTCTGTTAGAGCCATCCTGCCTCATGGATTCAATGGTATTAAGTTTAGTGTCAACCCAGTATAGAGAATGGTCCATAGTGTAATCGACTGCTAGCCCGGCGGGATGTCGAATGCCTTCAGTTATGAGGGGTCTGCGTTTCGAGCCGTCCATCCAGGACACTTCAATTTTCGGAGCTGAACCAGCATCTGACCAGAACATCCGTCCCAACTGGGGATCGACCACTACAGATGTTGGGCTTTCTAAGCCTACACTTACAACTGCTCTGCGGTATCGGCCGTCTGTTTTTGCCACCATGACCCTGCCTTTGGGTTTCGATCCGGCTCGATCTGTCTCAGTCCAATACAAATTATCTCCTATCCAATCTATAGCAAGCGCTGTAGGTTTCGAGTTGCCCTTCATGTTAAGATCTTGAGCGTAGCCCGTTTTAACGGCGCCATTTTGTGCGTTCACCATATAAGATCGCTTTATTGTCTTGTCATAACTGTCGGCCCAGAAGACAATTTGAGATGTTGGATTGTAATCTAGTGCTTCAATGCGTTGCTCTTCGCTAATCACGTCGATCTCTTCTCGGTCTTTCAATGCAAAAGCTCTAATTTCAGGTCCGTTAGCGAATAACAAAGTTACTGCCTCTTCTTCTGCTTTACATACACCCGACAGACCATCTGATAGTATAAAACCTTCATGACAAGAACAGCTGAAGGTTCCATTCAAGTTGGTACAAATTTGCGAGCACTGATGCGTGCCCGTTGCGCATTCGTCTACGTCTTGGCATTTCTTCCTATTTTCCTTTGATATTATAAAACCGGAATAGCAAGCACAAATATATCCGCCACCAGTGATATTCATGCAGTGGTGTTCGCAACCACCGCGGTTCTCGTCTGTACACACTTTATTATGGTGGCATCCCAATTCGTCAGAGCTATCACCGCAATCATCCGCGAAGTCACACACTTGAGTTCTATTGATGCACTTTTTGTTTGCGCACTGGTACTCACTATACAAGTCACAAGGTTTGATTTTAGATGAGCAAAGGGTCATATTGTTTTCGTCAGAACCATCACCACAATTGTCGATGCCGTCGCATAATTGATATCTCGCCACGCATCTATGATTGGCGCATTGGTAACGACGTAATGTATCGCAGTTAAAGTTGGTGCAAAGTGTCGACGCCTCATCTGAACCATCTCCGCAGTCGTCGGTTCCATCGCACATATCTGCTTGGCTGATGCACAAGTGGTTACCACATTGGAATTTGGATTCAGGACAGTATCTACCACCGGGATATCTAGGCGGGCAATTCATTTCGTCAGACATGTCGCGACAGTCACGATCACCATCACAACGGAAATAGGCCGCAATGCAGTGACCAGAAGCACACTGGAAGGTGTTGTTTTTGCATTTAAATCCACTGCATCCAATTTCGTCACTTTTATCTCCACAGTCGTCTTCGTGGTCACAACGCCACCGTGTTGAAATGCATTTTCCATTGTTACAACGGAACTCGGATTCGGAACATTCGCGGTAGCTTCCTTTGCATAGTGATTCCGCCTCATCTGAACCATCTCCACAGTCGTCGGAGAAGTCGCACTGCCACTGTTTAGGCACACAGCGGTTATTGTTGCATTTGAAGTCCGTTTGGGAGTTGCAGTTGGGACAATTTTCCGGGAGTTCGTCTGAGCCGTCACGGCAGTCGTCCTTACCATCACAGAACAGCCATTTGGGAATGCATCTGTAATTTGATCGTCCAGGGCAACGCTGCCAACCTGTGGTACAATTCTTCTGTCTGCACATATAAGCTGGTTCATCCGAATCGTCACCACAATCATTATCGAAGTCACACATCCACAGCTTCGGTATGCAACGGCCGTTCTTGCAGTTGAATTCGGTGTCTGGGTCACAAGGTCTCTTAAAACAAATTGCTGGATCTTCATCTGAACCATCTTTGCAGTCGGCATCACCGTCGCATTTCCAGCTGTCCAGGATACAGCGACCATTAGAACGGCATTTAAATTCGAGTTCGGGACATGGCATGTTACAGTTTTGTTCGTCAGAACCATCACCACAGTCGTCCGTACCATCACATATTGTTGCAGATGGTGTGCAGTTTCTGTTTTTGCACTGGAATGACCCGGCTCGGCACTGCCTTTGTGGACAAGTTGAGGGTTCGTCTGAACCGTCTTTACAATCCCTTTCGCCGTCGCATCTGAAAAAAGAAAATCACAAAATGGTGTAAGTATTCCGATTCAAAATAGTGAAATATTTGCAAAAGGAACAAAGTCCTTGTGTACTTACTGCCAAAACCAAGGAATACATTTTTCGTCAGCGCCTCCACATCTCCACTGACCTGCGGTGCAATTAGCGATGCACGTTTTACCATCTACAGCCAAGTAAAACTGATTCGGGCATGCGCACTTGTAAGTAGTTGCTCCCTCTTCGCCATAGCCTTCTATATTTAGATAACTTGATAGATGTGGCGGAGCAATAAGACACAAATGTGAACAGCCACCATTATTGGAACCACACGGATTAACATATGGTAATTGTCTCAAGGGATGGAAAATGTGTATATCATAGGGCCTGTGCGTAGTATTTCGCAGAACTAAGATATCTTTTCCGGTGTATTTGTTAGCTCTGCTAATGCCCTTCAAGTTCCAGTCTGTCCAGAATATGTAATCGTCAAAGAGTGTCAGGGCGAAAACGTGAGGAACGGCCGAGCCTGAGAGCACTATGTGGCGATGTCTGCCCTCTAAATCGGCAAAGGCTATATAATCTAAATGAGCATCTGCCCAGTAAATTCTATCAGTAAAGAAGTCAATCGTGAGGGCATTTGGCCAAGCGATATCGTCTTCCCAAGTCAAAATGCGGGTAAAGTTAGAACCATCCATTCCTATTTTGCCGATGTAGGCCTGCAAATGCCAGGAAGTGAAATACATGTAACCAGTACCAGGGTGCGCTACTAAAGCTCTTGGATCAGCAATGCCAGTTTTCAAAGTTCTCCTATTGGTTCCATCAAGTTCAGCCACGTCTAAGTTTTTAGAATGTCTGTCTAACCAATACAATTTTCTTCCTATCCAATCTATCGAGATGCCCTCCAAACCATGGGAGTCGTGTCTGATAATCGGCTCTTTGTCACCATTTCCACCAATCGTAGATCTAAAGATTGTCTTTGCAGTCACATCACAGAAGTACATCTTTTGTCCCATCATGTCATAATCCAGAGCCACTACATTCATTAGGTCTTGGTGAACTAAATTGTAAACTTTTGCATCAATTGACATATTTCGTACGTAGTATTTGTTTGTGAATATTATCCAGGGTTCAATGTTATCTTTACGTTTGCAAGTATGTTCATCCTGCTCTCGTTCGTAATATTGTTCATTACACTTGCAGTAGTGACCACCAGGGGTGTTTGAGCAATATTGTGAACATACTTCTGGTGTTTCAACACATTCGTCTATGTCTATGCACGCTTTTCCATCTTCCAATAATCTATAAATAAAATTGCGTATTATATTTTGGAAATAGTACTAGGTATAGAATTCCATAGTAGTAATATTTAATTTCATTATTGAGGGCAGAGAAACTATTCTTGTGTCGTGCGACCTCGAGGAGTTGCAATATAATGTCAACTTCAGTTTTAAGGGACAAACTACCATAAGTATCATTAGATGACTACGCTATACAAAAGAATGTGTAGTTGAGTCTTGTTACAGGATGTAGGGTAACTGGGGTGAATTCCGGCCACGCGGTTAATTTCGGCAGTTAAATGATTTCTATATGGCTAAGCGTACAGACATGCGCGCTCTGAACCTACATGCATCTCGGTACGGGATCATCTGTTTCAGTCGGTGAAGTGATACAACAAGTGGTTGTATAGTTATACACAAAAATTTGAAATCATCCTTGTTTTTATAAGAAAATAATAATTTTGAAGGTATGTACAACATTCCTAGTAATATATTAGATTTATATATTTGTGAAACTGTAGTTAAAAGGTGCTTAATAGAAACATTAAACGGATTTCAACCTAACCTTCATACGTTCTCGACTAACGGCAATTTTAATGAACGATGTAGAAGGGAGGCATCTGAAATTCGGATTGTTAATAATCGCTTTTACCGAATTTCGAAAATATAAGCGAACTTTGAGAAAAGCCTCTTGGTCTTCTGAAAATATGACTGTAGTCGTAAATGCTATTCGTGAATGGGGAAAGTATAAGAATAGTTAGCACTAAATTTGGTATACCAAGATCAAACAAGATAATTCAGAAGCAGTATTAGGACGAAAACCAGTATTTTCAAGAGAAGCGGAGAAAGAAATGTTGCAGAAATAATCAGGCTATCCAAAATATTTTATGGTCTAACAGCCCGCGACATAAAACAATTTGCATTCAGCTATGTAGAAAGAAATAATATAAAACACCCCTTCGTATAAGCAAATAAAGCTGGTGGTACAGATTGGATAGAGCGGTTTTTGAAAAAAAACCCCAAAATGTCTGTAAGGAAACCCCAACCTACAAGCATAAAAAGACTTAGAGCTTTTAACAGAGATGAAATTACCATATTTTTTACTAAACTGAACGGTCTTATTGAAAAGTATAAATTTACACAGGTCCGTATTTTCAACGCGGATGAGACAGGAATTACTAATGTTCAAGTATCCGGCAAAATTTTAGCTCAGAAAGGCCAGAGAAGGATGGGATTTGCTACAAGTGCAGAAAGAGGCAAAACTACTACTGTCATGTGCTGTTTGAGTGCATCGGTCCTAAATTTAAAGAGAAATGGGCCACCTGGTGCAGCATATGCTTGTTCATCTAATGGTTGGATAAATGAAGCTTTGTTTGTCGACTGTCTTAATCGGTTGTGGAGTTTTTTTAAATCGACAGAAGGTGACCCTGTCATATTGATAATTGACAACCACGTTAGTCATTGCACCCTAAAAGCATATAATTTCGGTAGGGAAAATGAGATGGTTATCTTGACAATACCACCTCATAGTTCTTATCGTACTCAGCCATTAGATGTCACATTTTATAAATCACTGAAAACAGCGTACAACTCTTAATGCAATAATTTTTAAGGAATATATTCTTTGAGGCTTTCGCGGTTTCTCGAACTGTCAATATTACAATTTACTTTCGGCTTAGACCGCGTCGTCATTTGGGAACTACACCCAGCATTATCAGGTAAGGACCGACCTGTAGCTTGTCTGACTTTACAAGCATTTGCTCTAGAAGTTTGAGCCATATTTGTTCGTAGGCCCTGCCTGCCTAAACAGGGCCGTGTGCTTATATTATTCAAACCTTGGGGCGGACAAGGATTTGATCTTGATGTATTTTGTTTACCAGGACAATAATATTTAATCGGCTTATGCCTGTTAGCCGTTTGTGAACCCATACAAACTAACGTCTCGCAACACATTGCAGCTTGCATCTTCAGAGTGAATATAACACTGAACTCAAATCCGGGAAGCGGATTAATTTCCACAATATCTCTTCAAACTCACTTTATCAGGCGAAAAATTTTCTAATTCATTATTATTAAAACACGGATTACCATTCAGAAATCTTAAACGATGATGTGTAATGTATGATTATCCATACTGATACAGCCTTTGAGTAACAAATTTATTTCCGCAATAATTCTTTAAAATTAGTGATATTTAAGGTACATTGTATTAAATTTATTATTAAAATAGAAATTACCATTAAGAAACCTTCAACAATAATGTTTGGTTATAACATATGTATATACATACGGAATGCATTTAAAAAGTACTGTTCCAAATGCATGAACACAATTCAAACTCACACTCATTTTGGAAAAACAATATCTAATTTATTATTGAAATATAGGTTAACATTAAGAAATTGTCAAGCAAAATTCTTACTTGTAATGTTTGTGCATACGGGATGCATTCAAAAAGTACAATCCCAAATTCATTCTCACCGTAACTCTAGTTAACACTAAGAAAACTGCTACGGCGTCATACTTGAAAGATGAATGACCAAGCAAAAATCAATGTCCAATATTTAAATAAACTTTAAAAAAATGCGATTTATTAACGCTTTAAAAAAGGACGATCTAGCAATTTTCAAAAGCTACAAAAATGACCCTTAGAATGACTAAAGTCAGCCGCAAACGCCTAGGATCATAGCATAACGATTATCCATATTTTTATTTCCTTGCAAATAATAGATCAACAGCATTAAGCTAATACATTACTTTTTATGTAATTAATTTAGAGGAGAATGGAATTTTCTCGCCAAATATTAACTTCCATCCTTGAACATTCACGCGACTCCCAAAAATAGTGAAAAGTACGGCTAATTTCAACGGAATCAAGAATCGAACCTGGATCAAGGAGATATTTTCTCAAAACTCTTCTAGACTAGAAATATAAAAAGCAAACAAAAACAGTTTCCTAAAAAACATCTTTCCACACGTTTCTCATTTAAAATGATGCCTGGTAATATTTTGCCGGTACCTTAGTTGCTGTGTAATAAATTGAGGAAAACGTATGTGTTTTCGTGCACCTGTAAACAGCAGGATATCGAGAATTTCTTATCGACACAGTTTCTAAAAAGATAACTTTATTTCGCGATATAAATCTAATGTACGTTGAAAATACAGTATTGATGATTTAATGTGAAGCACAATAATAAAATAATATTAGATCACTTTTTGCATTGTTTACATTATTTTTTTTTTAATTTCGTGGCTTCACATTTGTGTCTTGAGAATGATCAAAACAAATTTATATCATAAATAGCGTGTAGAAGTCGTACAATTTGTAACACTTCTTTTTTCTGTTATCTACCGCTACGGATTAACACCACCGCTGACAAATCAATTTAATTCGTCAGTACATTTGATTAGACGATCAGCTCGGAGATAAGTATTCCATACCACTCGACCAGCATCGATGGAAACAATACACAAAACCTACGTAACATTTTTAAAAGCCTACAGATTCTTCTCTTTTCTCTTGTCCTGTCTGTGTTTATTATCTTAACATCCCAAAAATTAAAGTTTCTAATAAGAAGAGGTAACAAAAAATAGAATACGTATGTTCAAACTTCATTCAGCAGCATACCTGCCACATTTTATAGGTTACTTCTGATTTTCAATGCAGTTCTAAGTTTTACAAACAAAATTGAAAAAAGAAGCAGCAATCCATGAAAAATAACGTTATATTAAAAATTGTATGATCGTAAGTAAAAATTATTGCAACACTGACTATTGTCAAACGACAATAACGTAAAATCAATACGTGCAACGCCTTCATATCACTGCTGTCAAGTAACATATTGTTTTACACTGTGTGTTTTCTATAGTGTTTTGTGAAAGAAATGCAGTACCACCTTTATGTTAACAAGTATAGATAAATCCATACTACATTAATTTATAAAAAAAGCATTATTACAACTGTGTTTTATAGCTGTCTACCGACAATTTGTTCTACACGGAACTTGTTTCACAGTTACCAATTGACAACATTTTGTATACGAAAAACAATTCCAGCAACACCTTCATTTTAACATCCGTTGGTTAATAATAATTTGCCCCTACAACTTCTTTAGCAACAGTCAATCGACAATACGTTGTTTTATATACAGCACACATACCGTCGTTTCAGAGACAAAACAAAACTTTCAGTTTAGAAAATTCGGTGTTTTGTGAAAACAATTCTACCAACACTTTAATTTTTAACAACAATCAGTTACTACTGTTCTATTTTACGTTAAACAGATTACAAAAACTTTGATTTACAGCTCTTAATGATCTATATCTTGCACATACGGCAACAATATTGCAGCTACACCTTTGTTTGGCAGTTATCATTTACAATATTGTTTTTATAATAATTATCGTAGCTACACCTTCAATTCAATAACTGTCAGTCAATAAAATTATGTTTCACACGAAAACAATTGCAAAAAGTTCGTTCGACAATGATTAATTCACAATGTTCTATTTTACGTAAAACGAATTCTACATCTCGAACAAGGAATTTGGTTAATTAATTATGTTTTGTTTTATTTAAAAACAATTGTAACAACTTTAACTTAGTTGTCAAACGACAATAGTTTGTGTTAGACAAAAACATCTGCAACACAGTAAACAACTGACAATGTTCTGTGTCATGTGAAAACAATTCTAGCTACAAGTTCAACAACCGCCAGTGTATAATATTTTGTTTTGTATAAAAACAACAGTTGTCAATCAACAAAATTTGGTTTTAGACAAAGACATTAGCAACACATTTGACAGTGAACAATTGACAGTATGCTGTGTCGTGTACAAACAATTCTAGCTACACCTTCAACAACTGCTAACTAATAATGTTTTGTTTTATATGAAAACGAATTAACAACTGTGTTTAACAGTTGTCAATAGACAACATCATTTACAACACATTTGACAGTGATCTATTGACAATGTTCTGCTTTATGTAAAAACAATTCCAGCTACACATTCAAAAACTGTCAATTATAAATATTTTGCTTTACATTAAAAACAATTGTTTTACAATTGTTTACCACAAAAATATTTGCAACAGGTTTGGCAGTGTTCAATCGACAATTTTCTGTTTTATGGAAAACCAATTCTAGCTGCACCTCCAACAACTGCCAGTTAATAATATTTTGTTTTAGATGAAAAAAGTTGTAACAACTTTATTTTACAGTTGTCAATCGACAATAATTTGATTTAGAAGAAAACATTTGTAACGCGTTTGACAATGATCAACTGGCAATGTTCTGGTTTAGGTATATAAAAACATTTCTAGCAACACCTTCAAAAACTGCCAATTACAAAATATTTAGTTTTATATTAAAAACAATTGCTTTACAATTATCAATAGATGATATTTTGTATACCACGAAAACATTTGCAACGCGTTTGACAGTGATCAGTTCTCAATGTTTTATGAACAAACAGTTCTACCTACACTTCCAACAAGCTCCAGTGTTATGTTCGTTTCAAATTTGCCGCTCTGTATAAATTAATTCCGTAATTTGTTTGCCGCTTCGTCAGAATTAATAACGTTATTTTAATTGCAGTCTTATTTTGGGTTACCATTTCGCCATTTGTTTTGTTTTTCGAAGTTTAAGTTATGTTGACAGTTCCCTTTGTAGGCTCAAAATTACCGATTCTTGTTTTTCTCGCGCGTGACCTTAGGCACTTCTGTTAATTTTCGTTCTAGAACTTTCCAGAACATTTCGAAATGTGGTGCAATCTTTTTGTGGGGGAAGGTGCAGATTCCCGTTGCGTCAGTCAATTTTCGATCTCTGATGACTCCGGTTCTCCGAAAAACTCCATCAATCGGGGACCGTAATTACGTTAAGTGCTGCAGGGACGGCTTTTGGGTTTTTTTTTCGAGGGGTATCCGTTATGTGTTTTTCGTCTCGCTGTTTTACCGAGGGGTAGGGGTATAAACAGACCATCGGCTACTGCCGGATTTAAAAGAAAACACTGGATTCAACCACGGTAAAGGCAATTCTTGATGAATTGACCGATCGCCGTTGGGCGGATTAATTTCGAAGCCCAGCTCCTGTTCCTCTGCGGATATTTTTTATACCATCGTTCGAAGAGTCCTGTCTTTCGTTCAACGTTAACAGCCTGTTGAAATCAACGTATTTTCCTGCATCTGGAAATCGCCGTTACACTGTGCCTACCTCGTTTTAAGCCATCCACCGGAATTCAAGGTAAAAACCCAGTTTTGTGTTGTGATAAAGAAACCTTTTTTTGCTCGCGTTAACTTGCAGACATCAAATTTAACTTCATGTAAATAAAGAAAAGCGACCTTCAGTCGCCATATGTGGTGTTAGTGGTTTATTATAAAACTACCATATTATATTCTGTGTTATTTTTGTGAACTTCAGCGTCGCTGGTGTTACGTAGCTGTAGGAAAACCGTAAATCTTGTTGCACCAGTGGCGGCGAGTTTTTTTTTTCTGACGTTCAAAAATTAAAATTATGTAATCCAAACTTATAGCGTTATCACTTGTAATTTTCTTGTATTGTCATTGTTTAATTATATGTGTGTTTAAAGTTTACTGCCTCTTATTGTGTCTTTTGTTCTTGTTTGTGTAAGAATTTTGCAAGCTTTAAATATATAGGAGGAGGCACAATAAACGGTAAGTTTCATTCCCGTAAGCTGTTGGCTTCTCGGCCTTCCACGAGGACGTACAAACAGCTGGATTTGGAAGGTGGCGCCCACTTATTTTGACTCGCCCTGTACACAACTAAAGATTTTCTCCCATACGCGATTTTCACGAACCCCTACTCCTCTGAGCTAAACTGTAGGCCTTTTCCATCCATCTGGTTACGGGTCGTCGAAAAAGCTCGATTGGCCCGTAACACCAGTTAATAATATTTTGTTTTATATGGAAACAATATTGTAACAACTTTGTTTTACAGTTGTCAATCAGCAATAATTAGTTTTAGACAAAACCATTTGCAACACATTTGACAGTGAACTGACAATGGTATGTTTTATGTACATCCAATTCTAGCAATACCGCCATTTTAATAGCTATCAGTGAGTATTGTTTTGGTTTATGTCAAGTTAATAGTGATAGCATTGTTTTACAGTAGTCAATCCAAAATAGTTTGTTTTATATGACAAAACTTTCATTTGACAGTTATCAATTACAACTTGTACTTTTTGATAACACTTTCATTCCCAAAGCTGTCCGTGAATAACATCTTCATTTATGCGTATTCACAGTATTATGTTTTATAGGAAAACGTTTAATAATTATCAACTGACAGTATGTTTGTTTCTATTCTTTCTATTACAACACATTTAATCCAAATCTGACAAATGTAAATACACTGTTTCGTATCATTCTTGCCAGTTAATATTTGTTTATGGGCAACCAATCACTACAACTTCCAAACTCTCTAATAATCATTTGTTTGCTATGACTTAGCCGTGTGGAAAATTGACTGTACAAAGTACCTAAATTAAACCCGCACTTAATATTTTAATCTTACTTGCAATTCATATTTTAAACTGCGCATCCTGTCTTTTTTCCTGCCGTTTTACGTTTAACGTATTCCCTTTTCGCGTGGCCTTTTGTCGTTGCCGAAATTAAGGAGCTTTCGACGGTACCATTCCATGAACTCCAACATTAATTATTAACATCATAAATCCATACTTCCATTTCAGCGGGCGAGATAAAACCTACCTACGGGTATATTTTGCAAAAATGGTAAAAAAAATACAGCATACAGTGAAAACCGCGCGCATAAATATTCAACCCCTTTCAGTGAAATAAATCTACGAACAAAATTAAAACGGTGGTCGAAAGGGGTAGCTAAAAATAAAAGAGCCCGAGAGAGAGGGGGCGTACGGATTAATGCGCCGCAGACAAGGACAAAGCGCGTTTTATTCAGCAACATGTTTTATTATGCTCCAGTTTTAATTTAGTTAAAGAGCGGCTTTTGTATATTTTTGTTCCACTTACCAATATTTCAAAATTTCAAAGTTTGCGCGAATTGCGAGATTTATATCCGCTATCCGGCCTGTTTCGGATATTAATGGAATTTTAATAAAAGCGGTGTCCGCCCGGCTACAAAACTCGAAAGCGACGCGCTCTATCTTCAGTCAATGATAAACGTCCATAAGAGCAGCTTTATCTGAAATATTCTAAAAGGGTACGTTATAGCCGGAGTATGATAACATAAAATATCTTGGAAATCCCAAATTTATGGGGGTAGGTGTGACAAAAAGGCATTTTGCATATGATATCCCGAATATATAGCATGATAGGGTGTCAATGGGGATTTGGCACATCGCTTTCTCCAAATATATACGGAAAAGTATTGGAAGGAGAGATAAACAGGCCGAGCCTGCATAATGAAGGGACATTTTATTAAATACGTTTTTGCAGATTTTTTACCTCCCTCTTGAGCAAAAAACTGTGCCGCGAATGCCGCGGTTTTATTGCCTGTGCAAAAACACTTTTTTAATTTTAAATATTTAATGCCCTCTTCTTCTTTTTATAACACGTTATGCGGATCGTTAAAGTTTTACAAGTGGAAGCTCTTGATGGAAGTACGTGACCACTACCTTCAACAGTGGTTAAATTCAAACATGCGTAACAATGCTCTTATAAACACACAGGATATTTTTAACTTCTCTGCAAAAATGTAAACTTGTTGTATAATAGTGTAAATAGACAGTTATGAAAGTATCGGTTTTCAAAAAAAATGTAAATAAGTCTGCCAAAAAATGCAGTTAGTATTAGTTTAGAATACTTGCGAACCTCAGGAATCGTATAAAAACAACATAAGCTAAATGTTTCCTGTTAATTTTTATTAAAGAAACTGATTTACATGATATTTATTTATGTTGTATTAATCAGATAATAACTGAATGGCGACTTATGATAACGACACACAGTGTTGGCAGGCCAAAAAATGGATAGATGATTATATCAAAGCCATCATGGGAAAAAATGTACCAAGCTGTACAAGATGGAAAAGTATGGGAAGGCCTACGTCCAGCAGTGGACTCAAGCGAGCTGAAAGAGAAGAACTGCGAATTTTTATGAGAAGTTACATTTCCCAAGAAAAATACATAAAATAAAGACCTAATCAATTGTTAAAATCGGGTGTTTGCAAATTAAACTGTTCACAATGTAATTTCGTATGCATAGGCCAGACAATTAGAAATTTTGATACCAGATAAAGGAACACATACGCTCATATAAAAACACTTAGAAAAATCTAATTATGCTAAACACTTATTAGACCACAATCATACATTGACATCAAACAGTACGATAACATTTTTACAATTGTGATTATAAACGTAAATTAGATATACTTGAGGCCTTTCAAATTGACAAACACACTTTAACAAATAAACCTCTAATGAATGAAAAAATTGAGCTCATAAATTCCCCGCTATTGGAAGTTTTGGAATAGAAGACCAGAGTCAATTTTGAAATTAAGTTGCACTGTGCTATTGCCCTAACTACAAATATTTCAATATTAATAATTGCTTTTGAAAATGACATGCAAAATGTCGAAATACGTATGAAGCTCATATAAATATCGTTGAAATTATGATTATTGTTATTTTTACAATATAAATATGAATTTCAAAAAAGTAAGACAAGGGACAATTAACAAATAAAATTAAACCCCTGAAAATGGTCGAATATGAAAGCTTTTTGATATCGGAATATGGCTTTGTAAAAATCATAGGCAGCCTCTTCAAATTTAGTCATTATCGAACAACTACTGCAGAAATATAGTGAACCCCCATTTAGTGATTTTTTCTATATAATGATTCTTTGCGAGAATCTTGAACTTCAGACTTAATTACATGTAAAAATACCTCTACATTATGATGTAAAGCCTCCATATTGTGATGTTTTTCTTTTACGATATTACTCATGTATCCAGATCAAATTTTGAGCGGACTATAAAAAAACTATTCTTTATTTGAGTTTTTCTATGCACTTAGGATAGTCTTTGATTGTCACATCTGTTAATACGCAGTTCATCTACCATTGTACATGCATTTGTTAGTTGCTGTCTTGGAATGAAACCAAGCGATTCTCTAAAAATGGAAAACTAAAATATTTGAGTAACTGTTGAAGCCAAGCTAAAGGTGCTGGAAAACGCTGTCGCCGCGAAATTTGGTATAGCTGCAAATAATATGTCAGTAATCGTAAAAAAAAAGCGAAAAAGAGTCAACAAAACAAATTTCGAGAATAGACATTAAATTCAATGGTATTGCTTTTGGTAACGACGTGTACACACATCGAATATTAGTAAATCATTAATCACATCAATGGATAGGATTTTCAACGTAGTAACACTGTTTTGCTCCTATCATACAATATGTTTCAGTCATTACTCTAGTAAGTTAAAATTTATGTTTGCGCTCTGATTATCGTAGCAAAATCGATACTTCCGTAGAAAAAAAAATAATATTATTATTTACAATTATTTTTAAATGTAAGTTTGTCACATTAGATGGTTTGAAAAATATATTACATGATAATGTTTATTCGTCGTTAAATGGGTAGAAAAAGATCGATTTAATGGGTGTCGTCTGACTCGTTTCTTCTGTATTTTGTTCTTTGTCCCAAAAAATAAAAAACACAAAAAGTGTCAGATTATTATAACATACAAGACTTATTCGGAAAGCATGGGCCGTTTAAATATTTCCGCCGAATGAAGGGCGTAGTTAATAGAAAAAGATCGATTTAATAGCTGTCTTCTATAACTCGTTTTTCTGTATTTTGTTCTTTAACCCAAAAAATAAGACACAAAAACTGTCGATTTATTGTAATATTCGGAAAATCAGGGCCGTTTAAATATTTCCGACGAATAAGGGACTTAGCCAATTTGGTGCACTGTGGGGGTGCTTTAGTGGTTGATGAGCTAGCCAAACGTCAGTTTAACGTGGTTTTGTCATTGTCATTGTTTTTACTTATATAATCAAGTACTAAAATGAACATTACGATTAAAAATACAGCAGTGTGAAGTGCGCACTAGGATTCGTTTATTCCCTGCAGAAAAAGGAAACGCTGTCGAAACCGTCGAAGTTGCTGGGTTTGCGGAATTTCAGAAACGGCCGAACAAACGTGCACTATGAGAAACTAAATGAAGTGTAAAAAAGTGAAGAAAATTCGTGAAGATCGGCGTTTCATGATTTCTGAAATTTCCGCAAATTTTACGTACGGTACTGTATGAAATTGTCACGAAGAGGTTACACCACCCCACGCTTTGTGCAAAGTAGGTGCCAAAGATGTTCACAAAAACTTGCGAATAGCCTGCACTTCTCCTTTCCTTCATCGCTCCGAAACTAATGGCGATTAATACCTGAATCACACTGTCAATGGCGATAAGACTTGGATTTCGTGCGCAAATGCTGAAACCATCCAACAATCAAAGCAGTGAAAGCATGCGACTTCCCCCAAAACCAAAATGTTAAAGAAAACATTCGAGAACCGAAAGCGTGTTATTGGTTGATTGGTGGAACGTGGAACAGCATGAGTATGGAGAGGACTTAAAAAAATTGAGAAAGGCAATTCAGAAAAAAAGGCGACAATTCCCGACCGCTGGAGTCGTGCTTTGGAACAATAACGCCCGACCGCACGCGGCGGCTCAAACCAGGCAACTCCGAGCAATTCATTTAAAAAAATTCTAACTAACCCCTACACTGTGCCAACTTAGCGCCGAGTGACTATGATTTCTTCCTCCATCTTAAGCATTTATAAGCACCCGCGACGGTTTTCTCGACTGCGACGACTTCAAAACGACGGTTTAAAATTGGTGGTGGCAACCTTTTATGACGAAGGTATACAAAAACTTGCACCACGATATAAGTGCTTCAATTCCAGTCATGACTATGTAGATAAATAATTTAGAAGTGTATAAGATTTAAGCATAATACATTGTTGGTCAACTTTACATTTTTGTTTTACAGCCGATCGGCTCTTAATATCCGAATAAGCCTCGTGTAGGTTTCCTTTAAACAATTCAAATAACTAAGGTAAAAGCAAAAAAGTAGTGGCTAGAGTTAACCAAACCTTAAGACATTTTCCTTCTAGTTTTCGAGATTCCCAAGTTCAGCACGCTACCTGGAACAATCTTTATATACAGGGTAACTCAAACTGGATAGTATTACGTTGGGATCGCGGAAACGATAAGAATACCGAAACCACTCACACCATGGTTCATTTTTTCAACATTAGTAATTCTGTGAAACTACTACAGGGTATTAAATTAAAAACTATGGTCGATGGACGTTCAACAAACGTCAACAAATAAAATTTGAAAACTTAGTTAAGTTTGACGACTATCGTTACTGTGGCAATCTTATAGGAAATACTTTAAAATGACTCAACTTTAAAGTCATTATTGTATTTCGTACTCCGTTGTTATGGCAACCATTGCATGTATACTTGTATATAATTGAATGGTCTACTAAAGTGCCTCAAAACAAGTCAAAATTAGCGTTTCTTATTGTCCTTGCAGCTACGTAAATAGGCGTCCTTTCCACTTGCGGTTTTGAGTAACTAATAAACAAACATATGCAATATTGAATTAAAGTAAACAAATTCCAAGAAATGCTGATACAAAATAACCACAAGTAAAGCAAAAATACGAGAAACTCAACCTAGGTTTGTGATGCATGTGGGTTATATTTACTCAACACCAATGTCACGACTTATCTAATTTTCTTACATTCGCAAAACAACGCCAAGACTCTGAAATCAATTTATTTTGTCGCATATTATACGCATTGTCTTTTACATTGGTTGCAGTTTACTTTCCAGCGTTCAGGTAGACTCCCATCTAAAACCGCATGCCTTCTAAATAATTTAAAACATTTAGCATATAAATCAATACTTATTACAGTGCACGTCGCAATCAAGGATAATGTTATTCGAAAATTGGTATCGCTTTCGTGAAGTTCGGATCAGACGTATAGAACTACATAGGAAAAGCATCGTTTATAGTAATCTTTACTTCGATTTATGTTATCATTTTTTTTAGGATTGCTTTCCTCCACGAGCAATAACCTTGTTTGCTTGCTTTTTTTTTGTTTAATAGGAACTCTGAAAGAAATAACGCTATTATCTTTAAGGTAATTTATTTTAATTCAAAACAATCTCTCTCTCGTAAGTTAACAGCCTGCAGGCTGGTTGGCAGCAGCTAACCCTTTGCAATGACTGACGTAAAAAAGACATGATATTACCTAAATGTAATGTAACAGCTTAGAACAGATAAATTGCCGAAAATACGCCAACGGAATGCAGCAGCACAATTGAACATTTCGTAGCCAATATGGTGTAGAATTAAAAAAAAATGATATAGAGGACGCTGCATAAAATATGACAATTTAAACACCAAAAGAAATCGCACTGGAAAAGACAAAAAATAATCAATATTAATCATTCAAAACAATTACAAATTTGAAAATTCAATTTAAAATTTTTAAAAGGTAACATCTAAAAGAAAAACTCTTTGTTACGAGTAATATAAATTCATAAAAGAGAACTCTAATTTTTGAATCTTAAACTTGTTTAATCCAATACAAGTTCTGAAAAGTAAAGCGGTATTGAAAGTATTTTCTTCCATCTTCTGTATGGAATTTCAACATAAATGACCTTCACTTGCTTCAAAATACCAGTTGAATATAAACCCCTAGGAATTCTGTGACTTTTAGAATCCTATCGTGATTAAGTCCTTTTCCAGAAATAATTAATATTATTCTACTTTGTTTATTTAGTTATTGGTGTAGTGCATTTGTCGATTCTATACTGTATTTTTTACATTGGTAATAGTTACCGATACAGCAGGACCCTTATTAGCCTAGAAGTGCATAAGCCGTCACTTCATCCTACAAAATGTAAGCTCTTTAATCACAATCACCATTTATTAACATGTTATCAGAAATATTTCATTAACAAACATGAAGCCAAAGCGTCTCTCTGATGATTGTGCAAGTGATTTTATTAATACAATTGACGTTTCAAGCCAAATGCGTGGTAAATTGAAAGCCTACATCTATTCAAACGCAAATATTCGCTGAACTGACAGACATCTTGATAAACAGAACATGAATATTCCTCATCCTGATAAGATTAATAGAATTTCCTGATCGTTCCAGGTCGATGAATGTTTTACAACGTGGGGTGACTAAATTTTCTCTTTGAGTTTTCTTGCAGAGATATCGAAATTTATCGGATGAGCATTTCCGCATTTTCTGTTTGCTTAGCACAAATTAAACACGTCAGTTCTAATTGTATTCCTGCTGGTTGTGTTTTATTAATAGAATTCTTAATGGAGTGTACAGTCTCACAGTTTCAACATTCATCAGTAGTTTCGAAGTAGGTTGCAAAAATGATTGCTTATCTTTCAAATATGGCAAGACCTTGAGAGCATTAACATTTTTCCGTAATTACGCCATTTCGCAATACTGTAGCAGAGAAATTCGGAACGGATGAAAACCAATCGCTTTCCTGCGACCCCAATGTCCAAAACCTCTTTAAAACAATACTGTTCGCGTTTAGGAGCAAAACAATCAGGCGAAATTCAGTTCCACTCCTTTCTAATCGAACAATTCGCGTTGTTATCCGAGCATCGAGGAATTTATTCAAATCTCGACGTTCCAAAAATTCTTGACGGTCCTCCACAGAATAATAGAAAAATCTAGATCTGCAAACCATTTAAAAGCTCCTTTGTCGAGCTTTCTCGGAGTCTGAAAGCTCCTCGAAGACGAGGCATTTTCAATAAGGAAACTCCGGCGAAAAAACCACGTCGGCGCCATATTAAAATGCGCATACGTGCAAAAAAGAGGACGGAGCCTCGTAATGCGAATTAAAGTTGGAATGCCAATAGCGCGTGCTGAAGAGACCCACTGTACAAAAGGTGGAATAGGATTGAAATTTCCACCGCCTTGAAGCTAAACCGGCGGAGAAATTTGAATAACTTAAGAACTTCGAGCTGGCATTCGAAATTCGAAACGGCTTGCTGATGAAATGCCCGTCCTATCTATATTCATAACCTAGACAACTACCGGTGGAAATTTCGGCGCTAAAACACCGAAATAACAACCACGTCAATTAACAACTTTAAATGGGTAATTCTGCAAGCAGGACGCATGCAAAACCAATCACAAATTTTCAACTTCATTTAAAATTTAAATTAAGTTACATATTTGTTGATTTTACAAAAAGTAATTTGTCAACGTCTACTCTGTTTTCCCAATCAACGTTTCAATTTTACAAAAATGACTAAAATTCAACGATAAAAAGCTTCACTTGGCAGAAAAATGAATAATTATTAAATGAAAAACTACTTCTACAATTTCAATTCCAAATACTTTTTGTTAATCTAGTATTTATTTTTAATTTTGAGCACGAATTTAAACTCAAAATCCAAATTATGAATATCTGCATAACAATCTTTCAGATTGAAGGAAAATGTAAATCTTTCAAGCGTATTTTTCCCTTTAAATGAAAAGTCGCTTTTAAAATAATGAGAAAATAAAAGGAGGAAATTTAACATCAAGACCAAACCTAACAACAACAAACAACTATACGAAAATTTGTGGAATTAAGACAAAATATTATTCTTCGAAGAGGAATTACCTGCGTCTTAAGTACAGGCTTTTATTGATCGGTTGCTCATTTACGTCCTTGTATAGAAAGTCACGTTTAATAAAACAATAAATATTTGAAAATGAAAGCAAATAAGATTCTTTTATTTAATTATTTTTCAGTACACAATCTTACGAATTCGATAGCCAAAAACGCATATAGTTTTGATATTTTGAAGTTAAAAAATATTACGGTTTTTGAAAAATTATCTCTCAATACCGAGTGTTACTCAAAACTCAAAAAGGTAACCACAACTCAATTGGAATATACATACACTAGGGATTGTTCAGGCTTAGTTTGGAATTGCGAAATTGTTTAGGAATTAGGAAAATTGCTAAAACATTTTGGAAATTTTGAAATATGAGTTTCTTCTTAATTTTGGATTTTTTGAAATATCGAAACTATTTAAATAATTTGTTATAATAAATTTGAAAATTATTAACAAATTCAAAATTGTATCTATTGTTTGTGTGGAAATAGTTTAGGAATTCTGAAAACTGTCTAAATTCGTTTTTGTTGTTAAGAATTTTCTAGGAATTACTGCACTTTTAGGAATTGTGAATTGTCTAAGTATACTGATATAGTCTTTAGGAATCTTTACAATTCAGCGATCATTTTCTAAGGACGTTTCTTTAGGAATTGTTTAAAAACTTCAGAGTTTCCACTTGTGGTCTACATAAATTGTTTAGGAATTCTTTAAATTTCTTAAACTTACTAGCTATTCCAGATTTTTTAAGAAATTCTATCCTGTTTAAATACGTTACTATAGAAATGGAAGAAAAC
>JABXWE010013453.1:0-16253 GCA_014611495.1 Limonius californicus
GTACTGCCTGTTGTTTCCCTGTCCATCGCCAATCTGTCACTCTTGAGATGTCGTCAGACAGAGCCGGTGGCAGTCCTCCCAGATTCAAACACACACACACTTTATCTTTATAGTTTGATATAGTCTGCAACCAAAACACTTTTTTAAAGTCTCACTGATTGTGAGCCATCATGTCCGAGAGCGTTCAAAACACGTCCGTTCGTGAGGCCGTCGCCCACTCCACTCCAGTTATTATTACCCTAGTTTATCTTTTATTATTAAAACTATCTATCCGTGAATTCGTTAATTTAACTAGCAAATATAAATTTGAATTTAACTTTTTGAGAACTACTGTTAAATTTGGACTACTGATGAAAGCCGAGGGTAAAACCGTGGCTATGTAATAAAATCCTCTAACAGAGACGCAAAATGCCTGCGACCGCATGTCTTCTAATTTATGACACCCCTAATAAACTATTTTATTATTTCCAACACAGAACAAAGTTTCTATACGAAGCTAACGTTTGATTTTAAGAGACCAACCCATGCTTGCGAGCTAATAATCAAGCCTAAATGAATCTATACTTTATGTATGTTTATACATAAATAAACTTAATTAATTTCTGCACATCAATTTCCAACAAAAGACTAAATGTAAACAAAAAAATGTTTTAAGCGGTCGCCGTGCGTTGTTGGAGCCCCCGTTGACTGCGCGACAACGTCTGCTAAACCTCTGCCCTACAGGCTGTCATTAACACATTATGAGGTTTGCACCGCCAATTGCGTTCTTTAATTAATTTAAAAATAGATTTAAACTAAATAAACTAACGCACTAATGACTGCAATCGATAACAGTTAACACAAACGAATTTGTATACAGTGTGGAACAGTCAAATGGAATAAATTCGGTATCTCAATTATTGTGCATATTTTTAAAAAACCCCGATACATATCAGTTTTAGATTATGAAATGACATGACAAGTAGGGGCTGGTGATAGCTCATTTGAAAGGTCTTGTCATTCTCTTTTCAAAAATGCTGTGGTTATAAAATTTATTGCAAAAATTAACAGTAAAAATAATAAATTCATGTGATTGACGAAATTCGCTACAACACACTAAAAACTTAATAACTAATAGCATTTCGTTCTTGATAATGTAATAAAATAAAGAATACATTAATTATTCGTGTAGGAGATGTTGAAAATGCATGTCTCGAACGTCTTGGCAGCATCTTAATTGTAAATAAAAACTTCAAAAGAACGAATAGCCTGCAGTTGCTGAGAAAACACTTGAAATGAAATAAAAAAATGTTTGTACTTTGTAACAGAGTTGTAATATTGCAGTACTTCTGTAGGAGACGTAACAATTAACAGTATCAAAAAGTTGTATAAATAATCTTCTGCAGTAATAGTATAGGAATAAAGGTATGAAAATTTGTAACAACAAAGCCTTGGATCCAAAAGTTTGCATAACCCTATACCACACTTGGACAATCTCAGCGGTACTACTGGTTTAAAAACTCCCTCTGCGGGTGTTCAAAACTTAGTGTAGAAACTTAGAAAGTCTGCTCTTCTGCTATGTGCTGGAACCTTTTCATATAAAATCACGCGTTCGGGAAGAGATTCATCATCAATTTCTACTCGAGGGAAAATAGCAAAGTTGTGGAATTAATCCTACGTCTGGTTTGTGGACTAAGGTAGGACATACTTGGTACGGTATTAGTATTTATGAAAATAGACCTAGAACCAATAATTTTATCCGTTGGAATGGACATGCTTCACTGTTTAAGCTTACCTGCAAGTCTTTGTATTTTCACCATGTGTATAGAATTTGCATTTCTCCAAACATCCATGACCTTGAAAAGAAATCACTTCAATACTATTGAAGAACTAGTATTGAAGTGATTTCTTTTCATGGTCATGGATGTTTGGTGCACACCATTGCAGACCAAAATTAGATACTCCAGCGCGGTGGTAATTAGAGAACAAAGAAGCCAATGGTCTAAAGAGGTTCGGAACTAGCCATGGTAGTTCAGTGGGTCTTCATATATAAGAGAACCAGTTTCGGACAACAGTAAGCTGTATCATACCTCAAATATCGAGCAAAATTATATATTTTTTTCGCAACTTTTACAAAGTACAAAGCCTTAAAGCTTGCCATAAGAAATATGACTACTGACAAGAGAACTTCGTACTGTCGAATAATTTAATTTTGTAGAATTTGATTACACATAATCCAATATTTAAAAGAAGAAATCGTTAAGAACTGAATGCTTGCTAGTAAGCAGATGAACAGGTTCAAGTCAAACTGAGGCAAGGCCAGGAATAATGTAATTCAACTTTTTTAGATATTATCTTCTGCCGATTAAAACTTTTCTTAGCAATTAACAAAATATTACGGAAATAAGTCTTTTATTTTTACATACTCGTTACTATTTTCATTAATTACTACTACTACTACAATTACTGCAAAACATTTTTTATAATAGTAACGGTGTTTTCTTGGCTGACTCAATTTCCTTCCTCCCAACCACTTTTACTGACGCTGATTGTTTGAAGACGGAGAACTTCCATGCTTTCCATTCGCATCTTGCTGCCTCCTATTCTCCTCTTGGCCACCTGTAGAAGGTTGGGGCCTGTTTCCGTCACCAGATTCTGCAATCAATAAGAAATATAAAGCTATGGTTTACGAAATTTTTTGTACAGAAAAATATTGTGCATCTCAAATTACAAATATGCTATCTATGAATATATTCTATATTAACAATGTTTGAGATTTCTATCCAAATAAGAAAACTACGAACGTAAATAACTTATTGTAAAATAATGCATTTCGGAAAAATTTGCTGAAATAGATATTTAAAACATGGTTTGCACTTACCACGGCCGCGATTAGTCCCGTTAGCGGATTGTGTGCGGCTGTCCAAGAAAGTCGGTGGGATTGTCTTCTTTCCGCCGTATTTATCTGAACTTCCATTCATTTTTCTTCCAAATTGATAGACCCTTGACGATAATTTAACAGAAAATGGGTAACTGTATAGAGAAACCGAACCGTGCTGTCGCGCTCAATTTCAGCTACGAAGTGACTAAGTTCCCCCGTTTAATCAACTGACAGAATGTTCCACCAGAGCTACCATCATAATGTAGAAACCAAAAAGAAACTAGAACCGTATTTCAAACTTTGTTTGTTAATATTAAAGCATTTTAAATGTTACATAAATAAAATAAGTAATATTTGTTTATTGATATAAGACTGCGGGAGGGATTGTTTTCATAAAAACAAATAGCCAAAATAATCCTAACCATCCTGGGTCTATGTCAGATGCACACTTCGCGGGAGTTTTAGAGAGTTTGAAGTTGCCTACCTTCGAATTCCATTACTGACTTATTATATAAACTTGAAGCTATTTTACATCTTTTTCATCTAGACCAAAAAATATGGTATACGGTGATGTAGAATGTAGAGAAAACTTCCTGTCAGGTTACCATGTTTACTGTAACGAACGACGAAAAAAGAAACAATCATTTTTGGAGTTCAATAAAGGTTAAGAATACATACTTACAAAATCTTTAATACTAGTTATTATAGGGAATATTTTGTCTTAGAAGTAATCACATCAAGGTTAGTTTCCACTAGCAATAACCCCAGAAGAAATAGAAAAGCTATAGATATACAAAACACCTTCACTGAGGATGCTTACGGTATAAAACAACATAAAAGACTGATTTGGGTTTAAACCTTCTTTAAGTTGATTTGCAAAAGTTCTGAAAATGATTTAGTTGAACGAAGACATACAGAACATTAAACAAACTTCTTATCAGCATGTATAGAATATCTAAGTATGTACTGCGGCAACTAAATTGCCATCCTCCGTAGGAAGTAATGAACTAGGCTAGCTTAAATAATTTTGGCTTAGTAGGTAAATGTTTCTTACGATGGTTTTCTCTTCGGACTTTATTGATAATTTAATTAATAATCGTACATACATATATAGGTATCCGAGATAAGATGATGTACATGAGGATTACGGCTACCTTAAAAGATCCGAAGTCTTTAAATTAGAGAAAAGTTATGTAAGAATACCGCGCGGACCGAGAAATTAAATTCTGGAAATTTCATGTTGCTAAGCCAAGAATAAGAGAAAAAATAAGAGGCACGACTTTCTTCTTAGATTTTTGCTTTTTTAAATAGAGCATAAAAGTGCTTTATTTACATGTATGACATGCATATGCTATCATAGAAATAACGTTAAATACAATTATTGAAGTTGCTTGGAAATTACTACAAAGCAATTGAAATGTTTGTCACTGCAAACGTCAAACTAATTTACATTTGTACGGATGAAATAATTATCTGTTCTTTGTTAGTTTTCTAATTAACCCTTGTGTACTTTTTTGTTGTATTATTGTTTTGTGTTTGCTGTTCTTTTTTTTTCGTATTTATTCATTATTACGGAAAGCATTTCTAATAAAAAAAAATACTATATGCTGGCCTGTTTTATCTGGAGTCATAGACATGATGCGCAAACACAACAAATGTATTTTGCAACATATCCAGATAGGCGGCAATTAATTATGGATTGTTTATTTGGTTCGGCAAACTGTTATTAACACCAGGCGTATGTCTGTCCGTTGGATGAAAGCTTTTCTTGGTGTCTCTAAATCTACAGCTCGCGTAGTTTTGAAGAAATATAAATTCCACCTCTACTGGTAACATTTAAGTCTCTAAGGGGCTTCCTGAAATGATTGCCGTAAATGATTATTGTAATGCATTGGGAAGGGCCAATGCAACCCTGGGCGGAGAAACAGAAGAAATTCGTGTCATACGGGTTAACAGATTGCAACAAGACCGTCGGGCTTCGGATTTTAGTGTATGGGTCAATCCGTTCAAGATCGCCCTATTTTTAAATATTTTTAGATTTTGCATATGATATTGCCAATGTAGTGACATTTCAAAAACGGCAAAGAATCTTTCTACCAGACTTCTCTTCAGCTCCGCGCACTATTGTTGATTACCTTTTACGGAAAATGTAATAACTTATTCACTATTACAGCTATCATGTTCAAATAAAAATCATTCTTTTCTATTTAAAGTGTTCTACATTTTATAATCCTTTTAATATCCTTTGGTGTTAGAATTTGGTCTGTATATGTACTTTGCAAACTACTCCTTGATACTTTTCTTTTCGTGGTACCACCTGTTCCATCATTACCATCTTTGCCGTGGAATGAAGCAAAAACATTCCATTCGGCTTCAAGTCCAAAATCATCAAAGTTTTTGCAAACGTTAAAAAACTTCGTTTTATTATATACTGACTGGCAGCACCAATACTAAAAAATAGCTTTTTTTACTAAGGGTGTCATATTTTTCATGTAGGAAATTATATGAACCCGAAATGCATGGACTGCTGCTGTACTGTGCTGCAGATGATCACTTATACTACAAGGACTTCGGCTTCTCTTAAAATGTAGTCATAAACGAACGGATGAACCGTGGCTTGTTGGTTAACCTATTGTTAATTCTCGATTTTATCCTGTACTGTAAAGGTGAAATTTTCAGAAAAGTGTGCAATTACTAAACACTCTGGCCAAGTTTAAATTTGTTCTCTCTTAAGTATTGTTCCTGAATCTTGGAGATAAAACATCTGTAGTGACACACATATTAAAAATGATTCAAAATCAACCCATGATTACAAGTTCGAAAATAGAAATGGTCGTATTTTTCCCTGTTTTGGCGCAGCGCAACTTTTAAACTACTTATGTCTGCAAATTCGTCCCAGACACCGCATTACTGTATAAAGATATCCGAATTTTAGGACTTGTCCCTTTTGAGATATGACGCCTTAAAGGCTGATGATTTTAAGTTTTGGGCTGGGTTTGAAGATCCCCGGAAAAAGAAGGACGAGGGTCTCAGATTTCAAAATTAGTGTATTAACAGTCCAACTAGATACATGTAAGCATAACAAGTTTGAAGGCCGAGTCTGACCATTAGAGAAAGAAAGAAAACGTATGCATGAAAACAGAAATTTAAGCGAAATCGTTAAACAATTGGGAAGGGCCATTTCATGCACTTGTATAAATGATATAACTAAAACACCGATAATAAAATATACACCACTTCATATAGAAAACGATGATTTTTATTTGAACATGAGAGTTGTAATAGTAAACAAGTTTTTAAATTTTTCGTGTTCGGTGATTTTGGCCAAAAACGGTGCGCGGAGCCGAGGAAAATTTGGACACAAAAAACTAAAACTAGTGAAAAATAATTTTTGCTATTTTTGAAGTGTCAATACATTGGGGATATGTCATATGGACAAAACTAAAAAAAGATATCAAGCAACAAGTTATGTCTACATACGTTGATTTCATATGAATTGACCCGTATTAGGGTTAAGTGAATAATTAAAGAAATAAGAGGTAAATTTGCGGTTGATCAAAAGAAACAATAAAGGTGTGTGTTGTAACTAGTAGTGAGAAACCCGTGCAAGGTTAAAATGGCTTTTGTTGGATTGTTAGAACGGTTTAACCCAAGGGTAGATAACTTATAGTTTACCAGGAAAATTTGAGCAGTCTTAACGAAAATAAAATGATAGACACTACCCAAGTTAGAAGACATTAATAAGTTTAATTGGGAAGGAAACTTATAAAGTGTTGCGGGATTTGTGTTTTCCGGATTTTCCGAAGAACAAAACTTGTGAAGAAAACTGTGTGTTGTTAACAAATCATTTTAGTCCAAAAGTATGTACAATCGAGAACGAATTTGATTTCATACAACTCACCAACTCGTGAACGTAAGAGTGAGTGACCAAATATAACAGCAAATGGAGAAAAAAGGCTAAAAAACAATAAAGAAATAGAAGACGAACTCAGAGGAGAAACCATCACAAGATTTATAAAGGCACGTTTGAACGTTTGAGGAGAACGCTGACGGAGACGCTAAGGAGAATAACACAATAGACTCCACTAGGCCTAAGGAAAAGAGGAAGACCCAGAAAAGGATGGCTAAAACAAGTAGAGGAAGACATAAGAACACTGGGAATAAATATAATAGACTGGAAACTGAAATGCAAGGAAAGAACGGAGTGGAAGATAATAACTTTCGAAGCCAGGACACACAAGGATCTGTAATAAACCAAAGAAAAGAGGAGTAATCCCCCTCAAAAATAGGATTTTAAGCCGCGACTATGCGCCAGCCATAATCTTAAGATTGCACGGCTTGATGATGATGATGTGTATAGGACCTGCGCTAGATAAGATCTGCGAGGATGACAAGGAAAGACTTTGAGAGACGTGTTAGAATCCGCAGTAAAAACAGATGCCAGCAGAAGAGCCAGGACCATTTCCGGTGAAGATGCAGGAAATCTTAATTGAGAAAATTACATAATTTTTCGAGCCGATGCGTTCAAATTATGTTTTTATCATTTCAGATACGAAGTCCAAGTGGATCGAGGTAATAAAATGTCAAACATAAGTTCACATAAAATAATATCAACATTAAGAGAAACTTTTGCGTGATTGGGATTACCCAAATTGCTGGTGAGTGATAATGCTACGCAATTAGTACCGAAAGAATTGGAAAACTTTTTGCAAAAAATTCGTATAACTACTTCGACCTTCAACAAATGGTGCTGCTAAAAATCTGTAAAGACTATCAGGAGAGCCATAAATGCAGCCCTTCGTGATTCAGCAAGCAAGGGTACTGGCATGGATATTATAATGTGCAGATTTTTAATAAATTACAGGAATGAACCTCACTGCAAAATTCTCAGAGAGGATTACCATTTCCCTCTCTGAGAATTTTGCAGTGAGGTTCATTTCTGTAATTTATTAAAAATCTGCACATTATAATATCCATGCCAGTACCCTTGCTTGCTGAATCACGAAGAGGACTAACGCAACGCCAAAAATGTGTATGAAACATAAGTATAACTACTTCGACCTATAACAAATGGTGCTGCTAAAAATCTGTAAAGACTATCAGGAGAGCCATAAATGCAGCTGTTCATGACTCAGCAAGCAAGGGTCCTGCCATGGATATTATAATGTGCAGATTTTTAATAAATTATTCACTGCAAAGTTCTCAGAGAGGGAAATGGTAATGTGAAACTAACGCAAAAAGCTGGACATCGGCGGTGATATAAAAGAAACTGGGTGGCATTACATTTTTGTGCGAACTTGATAGTAGCAAAGGAAATTTGGAAACGGCACCTTAACCAAATATTCGTATACAAAAAGGCTGCGGACACCGAAGAAATAAACGAAGAAGTAGTAGAAGATATTGTAAATTCAAATAGTGTTAGAGATATAATAAGTGTAGATCTGTATTAGAAAATGCAGGCACAAGAAGTACCTGTTGTAAGAAGAAGCTGCGTGCAAGAGACGCGGCGCTCTAGGACCTTTCGTGCGGCCCGTGTAATTTCGTCAAAAAAATCTTTTTCATTTGGCTCGCCTTATGTTTCGTAACAAAATCTTAATTTTACCAATCTAATATAGCAATTTTTAGTAATACTCAAATTGTCTTCATGACCGGACAAGCCATCGTGCACCTGCTTTCTAATGTGTCATTTCCAGGTACATGTATTTTTGTTTCATTTTATATTTTACGTTAATACCGCAGTAATTTGAACTCTCAGAGCGCCTATGCATAGGGTAATTCTAACACGTGCGAAAAACTTTAACTACGTATAACTGAAGTTAATTACTTCTAAATGAGCTAGTAATTTTTTTAAATATCGTTGCGGCACGGTTATAGAGATGTGTGTCTTCAAAGTTTTCTACAGCAAATCAGTGAAAAGTAAATAACTTTTTTGTTTCTTGTCCAACTTTTATAAATTACACTGGTTTAGAAAGCTAATAATCCAAGTTTAATTTCTAGTCAAAATGTACAGTTTTCTATAAAAAGTAAATGAAATCTGATTCAGAAGTGAAACATTTGGTGTAAAAATTTTTAAATTAGGTATATGTATTTAAATTGTTATTTCTATTCGAAACATTATTAAATGACTTTTCAAATATTAAATCGTCGAAAACAATTATGAAAAGCTTTTCTTGGAAAACAGAACACTACTGTAGAAGCTGTAAAAAAAAATTACGTTAAAGTTTTGGTTTTCATCCACTTTTCACACTCAATTTTATCTTGTCTGGAAATAAAGTTTGCAGTGTTAACTTTCTAAAATAACAAAGTTTATCGAAATCGGAAGTCATTTGAATTTTAGCGAATTGATGTAAAAAAACTTTGAAATCCCATATCTCTGTAACGTTTACGAATTTAAAAAAACTTTACTAGATTTAGAGGTTAAATAATCTCAGTTATATGTGGTTAAATTTTTTCGCACATGCTTAGAATCGCCCTATAAAAAAGGTGTTATTTCCTTTCCTTTGCCTTTACCCTCCCAGCAACTGCGAAAAAGGACAGGAATAATCTGATTTGCCTCAGGTGGCAATTTTAGGCCCTGTTTAAACGACGTATTCCAAAAGTTTCTGCCAATTCTTTTTATATTTAAATATGGTCTGTACTTACCACCACCTTGACGAGGACAGTTAGAGGATGGTTGATTTTCTTGATCATCGCTTCTGTTACTATACATGTTGATCGCTAATTTGGAAAACATAGATGTGGAACCAAAATGTGCAGCTTGGTTCGATTTCAAGGATAAAGTAAATAATTCTCTTCACCCCTCTTCCCGCCAACGACATATAGTAATACAGCATGGTTACCACACTGTAGTTACTAGAAATAATACACTAGTTACTGTTAAATTAATTTAAAATAAACATTAATTAATATTTGCTAAAGATGTTAACTTAGTGTTTTCACAATGATAAAAATACAAACACTTATTTTTTTATACGCGATAATAGCAATTATGTACCGAATGCTTTATAATAGCAACCAGCTTGTTTAACATTCAATCTGAATTGTCTATCTCTATTTATGCGTCGAGAACGAGAATTCTCGGTAATCATTCCACGGAGATCGAAAATTTGGTAGTTATTTGTTATGTTCGTTTGATTTTGCAGCTTCATCTGAATTAAAGTTTCATTTTAATTGCAGCTCTTAAGTCGATTACCTACTATATTATTATTTCCCAAATACAGTTTGGTGTGGACCTTTTTTTTTGTTATCATGGTGAATAGCCGATTAATATTTTGTCTACGCGCTTAATCGCGAAATTTCTTGCCCTTGGAGTCCTACGTGTTAAATTGTTCTAGAATTCTTGCAAGATATTTCGTAATGTGGTAAAACATCTTCGGCCGATGCATATTGGCATGCTGATTTGCTTGATTAAGTTAGAAGTTCTTGTCTATAATTTGACAGATTTCTTCTAGAATTTCAACCAACGCTTCCTGTAATGTTAATATCTTTTAGAGGATAAATAACAACAAACAAACATATTAGCACTTTTATGATAAGTAAAGAAGCTGTAACAAAATAATAATGCGCATGCGCAAGGGCCTACTTGGAATTAATAAATGAACAAAACTTTTCCTTTAAACTACAGAGTATGACAACAAAGAAATTATTTTGGGTTGTTGGTGGAGGCGCCCGATTATTTTCGTATGGTTCAAAATCTGAAGGTTCACAAATTATTGGTTGGCTAAAAATACATATATATTTCCTCTCCCCCACGTATGTTACAAATAAATTATGTGCGGCAAAATATCTATTTTAACTATCATGCATATGTGGTTTGCTTACTAAAACCTAGCCACCTATAGAAGTCTTGCTTTCTGAACGACTCTAGCTACAGTTTGATTCGCCATATCTGTTAATTGTTCGTAAGTTTCTGCTCTAGCTTCTCTTAAAGTTGTCTCCAGTTTCAAAAATTTTACTGTCGGCCGGAAAGTCTCTGAGGTTTTTGGGTAACCGGTAAAGTATTCGGTTTAGCCACTTTTTTCGGGATTTTTCGTTCAATTTTTTAGTGATTAGGAAAATATATTCCACACGTAGTTTTCTTCTAAGTATTGACAGATTCATCCTTCGGGTGCTGTGCACTTTTAGGTAGTTACCAATATATTTATTGAAACATGCCTTTATTTGCCAGCAATTTGCTGAAAACTTCTAGACGTTGACATTTTTACTTGGTTTTTGGCCCAATTTTTCTCGATTAATTATTCTAGCGATTTGTAGAATATAAATTTTAGAGTTCCTTCGATTGGTTTTATTCGCCGAAAGCTTCTAGTTGTTGGCAAAGTGTATTTCAACTGTCCTGATATGAAGATATGTTTGACATGTTAAAACCTTTGGGTTCTTGACATTATGTATACTCCAGTTTTCCCCGAGATAGCACTTAGTAAAGTATCTACACATGTTTTCCTTCAAGCGTACTATAGGCACTAAAACCTTCTAATGGTTTACATTGTTATGTTCCAGACGTTTTATAATTGGTCTCATTTTCAGGAAACTGGTAACCTGTATATTCCAGTTTAATTATTGTTCATCAAAATCTTATATAGGTTGTTAACAGCATATGTAATTACCCAAGAAGAACTGTTAACAAATTACAAACTGAACGCAACATCAGTTGAACACATATCTTCAAATGAGGATTTTCTCTAATATTTCCAAATATAAAACATAAAAACTGAAGATAAAAACTATACTTACTAACTGGTTTTTTATTTGCAAGCTTCGGCTAATTTGTGCTTCACATTAAGGTTGTAAGATTGTACACATGTCTGGCTTCAGCCATCGTTAGTACTCTGAAATAGGCAATATGTTGGTGCGTAATGTGTCTCCTCGACCTGTTTCCTTGAAAGAGTAGGTTGGACGACAGTCTTACAATTTAAATTTTATTAAAGTTGAATAGATTATATGGAAAAGTATGAACCGACGAATTCTGCAAATTGTTTTCAAAATTAAATGAATATACTGATCGAGCTAGATGTAAGATTATGAAAATCGGCTTTCCTGTGTTTATGGATCTCATCTCGCCCTTTTCCCCCGATTTAGCACATTTCGTGCTAGTGACAAGTATAGTCCTACCCTTGAAAAATCGTCCTTCATTTAAAAGCAGTGCACCACAAAATCCCTATAAATCAAACTCAAGCTAATTTTACACGATAACTGTAAAATCAAGCAACCGCTTTAGCCAATATCCACCGAGGCCCTTGGTTTTCGTTTAAATAGTGGAATGAAGAGAAATTATCCACAAAAGTTTGGTACGCTGCAAAATGATTAGATAAGGACCGCATCACAATAATATAATGTTCAGCAAATAAGTGAAATTAATAAGCAATAAAATATTAAATTGGTGTAACTAAAAATACAAGCTCAATTAAAAATATAAAATTTCGAGTTATTTTCTAATCAAATGAATTACATTGGGCATCTTTTCAAAATTCCTGTTATAGCATCGAAATATTACATGTTTAACGGTTTCCTTTTTATAGATATTTTAGATTTGACATATTTGATAGAACTGAATTTTTACAATTATATTCAGGTTTCCGTATAAGAGCGATATAGTACAATACATGTGACTCAGCATCTAACTAGTGTTTGCAAGATACCCTGATATGGACATTCCAAAGTATGATATCATACGTGTATGTAACTTATTTTCTTGCTCGAAATATTTTTCATTTTAAAACTTGATTTAATTATTTGAATTTTGCTGTATTAACTTGTGCTAATGGCAGTATCAAATTATGTTTACAGAAACATGTGGAGAATAACAAAAACAAAATTGCCTTAATGTGTGTTTTATAGGTTTACTCTCGGCTTTAATTCTAATACTTTGCGTACAGCGTGGAGAATATTTAATTATACATAGATAAAAGAAAACTATGTCAACTAAACGCAAAAAATTTCTTATCACCCATACATAATTATAATGTATATGTTATGGTAAATTTAAGAAACTGGTGAATATTTATAATAGCCGGTTAATAGTCATAATAACCAACAGCTCCATGTTTTACCGCGCTTTTTAGAATAAAAACGAAATTAAACAAAAAAGCTACCAATCAACAGGTTTTCGTTAAAACAGTTGCTAACTGTCAACAAACTAGCAATTTGTTGTGTAATTAGCTGTATGGTTGAAAATTTAGTTATTCAAGTGCGTGTAATATGAATTTTTCAAGAGATGAAATTGTTGGTGTGGTATTTATATTGGGGACGTGCCAAAGAAACTTTTTATTAGCTTCCAGAGTTTACGTTGAACGTTTCCCAGACCAAAGACACCCCAGTGTGTTGGCTTTCAAACGATTATGATAATTGCCGGTAAATGTAATAAATTCGTTTAAATATAATGAAGTTTATTATAGTTACCTAATTTACTGGTGATTATAAATAATTACCGGTTATTACCCATAATCTCCGCCTTATTTACATTTACCGTAACATATACAACATGAAATGACAAAATGTTATGAATTATTGTATATCATCCAAATACAGCGTGAACAAACTAAATCATCCACGAAAGTTACCAGTTAAGCTTATCAGAGAATTTTTTTCCAGAAGCCGATTAATCTTCAGGGTGTTAAAAAAAGTTGTACATATTTAAGGGCATATAGTACAATCAACAAGTCGAATATCTTAATTAATATTATTTTGTTTATTTATAATAGCTATTTTCGTGCCAATCAATAACGCTCTTATTATATTGCAGTGTAAGTGCTGTTTTCTGATAGCTTAACAATTATTAGTATTCCGTGTTTCCTTAAATAATTCATGTTAGTTAACAGCGATTCAATAGTTGTGTAACTAGGATATCTTTTAATTTTAATGCCAAGATGATAAATTTATTAAATCCGATATGATTGTGCTAATGCGAATGCCTTGCAAGCAGTCCGTCGTTGTGGCGAGGCTTTTCCAAATTGTTAGCTGCCTTCCCATCAAATTTGAGGAAGACTTCAAGAACGTGTGATGGATGCTGGTTCCTTTGAAAAACGTGCTTAATGTTGAGGATGGCTAAGGTCAATGCCCACACCTGCGGCCGAAGAGCAAATATTGTCCATTGTGGAAGGAAACCACCCTGAAACCCATGAAAAGTAATTTTGCAGAAGTGGGTATCAGCCATCGTATTGTTTGGGGAATTCTCCGTCATCAACTTTTAAATCCGTGTCTATCCACCGAGTACAAACTCTTTATCGCCTTGTCCACCAAAACACGGAGCAGTACATTTAGGCGCCGCCTAAAAATAATTACAATTTTACATGAACGTAGGACAGTTTTTGATAACAAGCTATTATTAGAACATATGGTACCCACACAGAACTCACATACAAATTACACCCAACTGGATTTGACGTTTTTGACAATGACATTGGAGAATTGATAAGCAAATTAAAATTAAAAAAAAACATAATACAGAAACACAAATTTGTAGGATTAGACTAAATCACACGTATAATAAACAATTTAACAAAACCCAACACAACCAGAAATTTCCATCCTCGATTTTTTTTGTCAATGAATTTCTCAAACACAGAATTTAACGACAAGGAAGTACTATCTCTCAATTAAAGAATCAAATTGTGTCCACTCCCAGAATTGACTAACAATAGTAAAGAAATTTTAGCAGGAAATTTATAAAATATTCTCAAAGAAAAACATTTCAACTATGCAAAATTTCAGACAACAGACAAAAATTCAAGTTATAATACAAACAAGCATAAGAAATTATTGCTTGCGTCAATTAAAGAAAAATCCCAACAAACATTCTGATTTCTGTTAGAGCATAAAAAAGTTAATACTTTAGTTATTTTACATAAAGATGATTACATACAAGAAGTTAATAATTTTAAAACGACTTCAAATTTAGAAACCTTGAATAGAGATCCCACGAAAAAATATCACAACAAACTAAAACAAACATTAAATATCTGAATTGTTACCTTATGAGAAAAGAAAAATAATACATCCAAACCCACAACCACCAAAACAATACGGTTTAATAAAAATTCATAAACCTCAAATGACTATTAGACCGGTGGTATCATACATAAACGCACCCACGCACATGTTAGCAAAAACGTTAAATAAAATAGTTACTAGTTTAGAATATACACCAAAATATTCAGTTAAAAATTCTTCCGAATTAATCAAGAAGTTGTCTAGTTTAAGCTTACCATCACACTGCAAACTAATTAGTTTCGATGTCACCAATATGTTTCCTCAAATACTTCCACAAGAGTGTATTCCTTTGTTAAATTATATTTTTATTAACACATTTTAAAAATGTTAAATTAACAGAACGAAATGAGTTGATACAATTATTCGAACTTTGCATTAATCAAAGTTATCTTCAGAAAGGCGGTTTACCAAGGGGAAGTCCAATTTCACAACTTTTAGCTAATATATTTATAGAACATTTAGAATATCGAATTTTTGAAACACATCAATCTTAGAAAATTATATTTTGTTTCCGTTATATTGATGCTATTTTAGCATGTTTTAATAGTTCATTTGAGTTAATTGGTGATTTCTTAACGTTTATTAATACTCTGCACTGTGCATACCTTGTAAACTTAACGTTTGCAGGCAAATGTTTATATGAACTTTTTTGATTATTTCGTTGTGTTGAATCTATGCTGCGAATTTAATCTCCATAATACGAAGTTTCCAAATTTTCGGCAATTCGATTTTTCATAAAAATTCAATTAACTGGAAAACCGATGAGTTTATCTACTTTTGACAGGTGTACTTTTTTGGATATTTTTGCAATACAGATAGATGTTTTGTCAAAAATAAGAAAAACAGTATAATTTAGAAAATATGGTAGAAAAGATCATTGCGTTTGAGACGCCTCTGGGACACTTACTACAATGAAAGTAGGCTCTAATCTGCAACCTTGGTGAGTAACGTACGCACATAAAATTTCAAAACATCCGTGTAAGTATTACCATAATTCTATGCAGAAAAGTGATCGGACAAGTCGCACTTTAGAAGGCTATAACTCCGTAACCGTACACATTTTTATAAGGCAATTTTGCGTATATTGTATTCTTTTGATGTGAGCAATCACTGTTTAAAATATTTGCATAACTATTAAATATATATAATCGAAAATATATGTTATAAATTATATCGAAATTAATTTTTATTAATTAAAAATAGAAATATGTCGAATATTAAAATATTATCAATTGATATCGGATCAAAAAATCCCGGTATAGGGGTTATTAGTTTTAATAAATCAGAAAATATAGTGGAATGTAAAATTATTAAGAAACGAAAACTGGAATAATTTACTTAAAGTTAAAGAATCTTTAAATCATATTTTAGAATATAATAACTATGATTTTAATAAAGATAAATGTAT